>CAJNOL010000575.1:48241-122831 GCA_905250125.1 Rotaria sordida | reverse complement strand
TATAAATGAGCCATTTACGAATCTATTCATTAACTTTCTTGGAAAAATTGTATTTCATGTTGGAGTGTTTGAAATATTGTACTCGTTGATGCTTCAATTAATTGATTCGAAATTTTCGCTCTATCTATCCTAATGTACATGGAGCATTGCAAAAGTATTTTCGCCCAGCTCTCTTAAAAGACTTAGCCAAGAACTAACTATACCGCTGTAATGCCTAGACATATTTAGGGTTATGTGCAAAATTTCAGACTTCGAAGGCTTGTGCTTTGTTGTAGTTTATCATTTCTTTTTGTATCAGTGATGTAGATTACACAGTTGCAATTTGTTTATCAGTTTTCCATCTTTTAATAGTTGTATTATATAAACACACTAGATTATAAGATGCAGCGTGTGAAGGTCTACAATTTATACAAGAGCACTTCTTTTTATAGTTGCACGTTTCGCTTTCAAAATGGACAAAATTTTTATTTACCACATTCCGGCCATGCAACAATTATTTTTTTTTCACAGAATACGCTACTATTTTTCTTTCATCTTTTTACCACCTAATATCTTTTTGTAAATAAAAACAAAATATGTGACAAGACGCAACATGAAAAGCTGTACAATCTGCATAGCCGATAAAAACATCAAAGAAGAAAAAAAGAAATTTCTGGTTCGTGTTATTTTTTTGCAACGTCGAAATTTGGTCGCTGAAAACTTTGTCCATTTTGAAAGCAAAAAAATGCAACTATCAAAAAAATGATCCTATGCAAATTGTAGAGCTTCACAGGCTGCATCATGTGATGTGTTTTGTTTTACTAATACAACTTATTAAAGGATTAAAAATTGATACATAAAACTTGATCATTAAACCCATTATGTGTTATATTGGGAATCACGTATACCTAGTACAAAGGAAACGATAGACTACAACAAAGCACAAGACTTAGAAGTCTGAAATTTTGCGCATAATCGTAAATATGTCTGGACATTATAGCGGTATAGTTAGTTCTTGGCCAAGTCTTTTAAGAGAGCCGGGCGAAAAAACTTTTGTAGTGCCCTATGTATTATCATTAATAATATTTATTTCGATTTGCCTGTGTTTCTGTATGAAGTGCGAACTAAAAATTATTAATGAATCGCTTTATGTGTATTTTTTCTTACTTTACAATAGGCTATATGTTGTCACTAAAGTTATTAATGGATACTCCAAAGGAGTATTTGTTTATATGAGTCATATGACAAACAAAATTTTCAATAGACTTCAAGCTATTTGATTGAATCAGCTTTTTTTATTGTCACAAAATTTCTTTGTGGGGAAAGTTTGTCGTTTCCGCGACAAACTTCGTCTCTATTCTACATTCATTGTCTGGATAATAGGATACAAAGATAGAATGTTGTATGTGAATCTGGATTGAATCGGGTCAACTGAAGCATTAAGTATTCTGGAAAACAGTAATTATACAAAATACGATGATATGAATATGTACTCAGTACTAAGAACTATTTGAGAATAGAACAAACTGCATGATCACAATCGAGATCGATCTTCGTTGAATGGAATAACTTTGCAACAAAGACTTTTCAATGATATGAAGTTTTCCAAACAATAGTCTATGAATTGAATGTGAAAAAAAATCATAACTGATTTTTGTTTTGCTTTAGGATTTCATTTAAAAATCTTTTTTTTTTCTTAATATTATCTTTCAATTCGAAAAGAAAACTATATATAAAAATACAAGTGTAAATTTTGTTTAGCGTCAATTTGAATCGGCTGCTTTTTGGGGTGATAAATTACTTTCATTAAATCGAAGTAAATTATTTAATTTTTTTTTATAATATTTAATAAAAATTTCATTATCTATAGATTCATCTGATGATTTACTTCTTGTTGCAAAATGTTTTATGTCCAATGGTGATTATAATCGAACACGTATTCTTCTTGAAAATTCTTCTATGTATCATGTAAAAATTTAATTTTTACTATAAACGAAATTTTATCTTTTCTATTATTGGTTTTTTTGTTTTACTTCTAGACAGATCCTCAATTTAAATATCTTGTTGCTCTTTGTCATGTAAATAGAAAATTTATATAAATTTCGTCTAAAGCATTCTTTTTTAAAATTTCTTTTTTTTAGTTTAATTTAAAAGATTATCAAACAGCAGCAAATGTTCTTGAAGTACTTGAAGAATTTCTTGATATCGATCAACAACAACAACAACAACCAGGAACATCATTTAAAACACCATTTACACCGAAAATAACAAATATTGAACATTCTAATCCTGTATTATATTATTTTATTAATTCATTTTTTTTCTTGATCACTTTTATTTTATTTTTTATAAATTTAGCTTCGTGCATCAATCTGTTTATTACGTGGAAAAGTTGCTGAAATTCTTGGTTCATTACAACAAGCAATGAAATTTTATGAAGAAGCTCTTCGTTTCGATGTTTTTTGTGCTGAAGCATATGAAAAATTAATTAAGAAACATATGTATACACCGGAAGAAGGTATTCTTGTTTGATTAATTTCTACAAAGATTTATGATTGATTTTTAGAACAACGATTAGTCGAAAGAATGGTTATTGAAAAACAATGTGATTCTGATGTTGCTTCAGTTGTACGATGTTTATATGAACAAGAAATTCATCAAGTAAAAAACAAAAAAGAAATCTTAATTAATTAAGAAATAGAATTTGAGAAAAACAAAAGCTACTTTACATTTTATTCCTATGAGAAAAAATTTAAATTTTATTTAGTATATGAAACCAATCGTTGTTAATCTCCCAACATTTACCATCGGTTTATTAAATGATAATGCTGATTATTGTATAAATGTAGGTTATTATTAAATAACATTCTAAACTATTTTCATTCTATTTAGATTGCAGAAAAATTTTATTATAATTATAAATTTCGTGAATCATTTGATTTATGTAAAAAGTATGTAGTGTTTCTTGTTGTGAGGACGAAAACAGCGAATTTAAAGCTTGACATCTGCACACTAGAGTCCATCGAATTTGTTCCAAATCCGACGGACACTAGTCTCGACTGTTTCTCTTTCGTCTTTTTTTTCTAATAAGTTGTTTGTATTTAATTATCTATAGAGTTCTTACTCATAATCCATTTCATCAACATGGTTTGTTTATATATATTGCATTACTCTATGAAATGAAAGATAAAACTGGTTTGTAATTTATGAGAAATAGATATGATTATTGTTTGTTTTTTTTTTGTGTATTGTTTTAAATAGAACTATTTAGTTTGGGACATCGATTAGCAAGACAATGTCCAGAAAATCCAGTATAAAGATTTAAAAATTCTTTGAAAAAAATAATAATGAAATATTCTTACGAATTTTAGATTAGTTGGTTGGCTGTTGGTTGCTATTATTTAGTAACAAAAAAGCCTGAACCAACACGTCGTTATTTAGCGTATGAGATTTAATAAATTTTTCTTTTTTTACTTTTGTTTTTTGATTTATTTTATTTAAGAAAAGCAACATCGCTATGTCGAAGTTTTGGTCCAGCATGGCTTGCATTAGGTCATTCATATGGTCTTGAATCTGAACATGATCATGCTATTTCAGCATATTTTACTGCTGCAGATGTTATGCGTGGGTATGTAGAATTTTAAATTCTATTTGAATTTAAATATTATTTATAAAAAAATTTTTTCTGTATAGTTGTCATTTACCAATTCTTTATGTTGGTCTTGAATATAGTTTAACAAATAATCTTCGATTAGCTGAACGTTTATATTCTGAATCATTAAAATTTTATCCCGATGATCCAGCTGTACTTCATGAATTAGGTGTTATTAATTATCTTAATAGAGAGTTTGTATTAATAAAAGATTTTTCAAAAAAAAAAAGGAAAACCTAGAAAATTTCGTTTAGATATCATCATGCATTACTTTTTTTTCAACGTGCTTTAATTAAAGTTGAAGCTATAGATCAAGTCGATTTATTACCATATTGGGAACCATTATTTAATAATATGGGACATGCATGTCGAAAATTAAAGTGAGAAGAAGAAGAAAAAAAATTCTATACAAATAATAAGAAAGTTAATTTTTTTACTTAGAAAATATGATGAAGCTATAATACATTTTAAAAAATGTCTTGGTTTAACACCACGTAATCCACAAACACTTATTGCTATTGGATTTGTACATGCTTTACAAGGAAATTATGGTCAAGCTATTGAATATCTTCATCAAGTAATGATTGTTTTTTTTTGTGGCCTATTAAATCGAAATTTATTCTGTATTAGGGACTTTGGTTAAGTCCAGCTAGTTCATTTGCTCAAACACTTTTAAATAAATGTTTCAATATGACACAAAGTAAAACCTATGTCGAACAATTGCCAGGTAAAATAATACAACTAAAGGAATATAAAATCGGACTTGTTTTTGAATATTAGAACCACCAAGTGATCTCAATGAGTATTTGTCAACTCGACAAAATAATACAATCAATCAAACAGAAATGATTCCAGTGTCAGTGCCACTTCCTGCTGTAGAAGAATCTGATCAAGGAAGTTCATCAATGATTACAACATAAAACATTATAAAAACAAAAAAAAAGAGAAATTTATATTTTCAAAAATAAACAATTGTCAGATATATGTTTTTTTTCCTCTATTCTTAATTTTTTTTTTTCATTTATTTTTATTACATCAAGATTTTGATTGATTATCAACATCATCATTCTTTTTTGGATAGATATAAACACGTGATAAATTTAATTTTTTATCACTTATACCAATTAAATTTAAATCATTTCCATTTGGAGTATTTGTTGTTGCTTCATCAGTTCGACTACTTGTACTTATATTATCATCAATAGATGTTGATGTTGTACTAAAAAATAAATTTGTACCAAGAATATAATTATATTGACCTTGAAATGTATATGGACCGATTTGAATAAATGGATTTGTACCATCAATATCAATTGCTCGAATTTCAGACTTTACAGCATGTTCAAGAACAGTTTGTTGATCAATATCATGTCCAATATCGGCCATGATTAGAAATTCTTCTTCTTCTTCTTCATCTTTGAATTGTTCAGCATTGTTGGAAGATTTTATTGATTGTTCTTGAGTATTTGAAGGAGTATCTACTTCCATATAATTGATTTGATTTTTGTTTTCTTCTATTTTTATTTGTTCGAAAAATTTTTTTTTCTCAATTATACATTTGATTGATAATGATTGAGCCAGTGATATAAATTCATGAATTTCCAAGCACTGACATATTACTCCCTCTTTCGAATAAAGAAGAAAAAAAACAGGCAAATATTGAAAAGCATCACCTATAAGCTTCTACTATTAAAGAACACTATTGAGACAGAATGATATCATTAACTCATTATTCATCCGCTAAAGCGAGGTCTTTTGATACTTTATAAACTACTGAATTACAAATACAACATTATATTAATTGTTAAAGTTGACTGGATATTTCTATTTACTAACAATAAATAGGACGCTTGAACATTGCAAAGATGAAATCGGTTCAGGTGTGGGTGTACAATGTTGAAAAAAATACTTTTGATTAAATAGATTTATGAATGATTTAATTCTGTATTAAAATTAAATATTGAAAAGAATTGAAATTAAAAAACATTTTCATTATGTCAAAGTCTTCATTTTGAATACAAAGATAAAATACTTTGAATAATACATGATGTTTAACGAATGTTTAGATAATAGTTTCATTTTTTTTAATTAACATTGAAGAATTCCCAAGTATCTATGCATAGTTTTAGTAGTAAGTACATGTGAATGAAAAGTCTAAACATGTATGACTATCACTCATTTGTTAGTTTGAAGCGGCTGTCAAATAAAGACATGTAATTCGGAAATTTTTTCTTTCATACTTATTATATTAATAAATATGATCGAGAGTATCATTTTCATACGAGTCATGATATATCCTACATACATTTGTATGTAGTTATATCTTGTATGTTTTACATTCTTTTTTTTATGAACAAAGTTTTTCTTGTCAGACTATTATGTCTTCATATGATCGATCATTAGCACATATTATATTTTCATATTTTCAAAGTAATATATATATAAATAGACCTTTGAAAACGTATAGTATCATCAAACTTTATGATATAGTTAGATGGTATCACTTATTCATTTCATCATTTTCATGTTATTTATGAGAGTTTGTGTTGATATTACATGTATGGATGAAATTCAATTGGAACTCTAATTGTCTGAACTTAGTTTAAATAAAATCGAAACAATTATTAACAGTCTGAAACGTAGTCATAGTACTATGTGTCAAGTATGTATGAAATGGGATTCTATTGCTAAAATGTTTATGATAAAGTTCGGTCAATCGATAAAAATTAGTACGTCTTCGTTCTGTTGAAAATGTTTATGTACACATTTTTTACTTCTATCATATCAACAACCAATGCAGAGAAGAAAATAAATGAAGCTTCGATTAAGACTATAGTACATTTACTATGCTATAGCAATGATGAGTATGGTGGTCAGTTTGTAGTTGAATATTTCAATCGATTGAAAAATCGATTATTCGTCCTTTGATACTTGTTCAAGATGACAAAAAAATAAGAACAACATGTAATGAATATTTATCTGATCGAAAAAAAGATTTAATTTCATGTTGAGATTTAATCGTTGATAAAGGTCCATGAATCGTTCTTTAGATGAATGTACCATTGGCAGTGGACATAATATAAAACCTTGCTAGCGTAATTCATGTTCATAGTATTATTCGATGGATACAACGTTTGCTGAAGGTAAATGTGAAAATATAGATCTACAAGTAATACCAATGCTCGATCTCATCACAAGGGGCGTAACTAGAAGGGGGATAGAAATCACGCATTGGACTACGTAATATTTGAATTACATCTACATAAACGCCGTAAATGACACCTTTGTTCGAATATTAGGTGACCAAGTGCGCCCCCCCCCCTGTAGTTACGCTCCTGCTCATCACTGAAATAAGAATATTTGTCAAGCACAAACAGAATATTCTTATATTATCAATATTGGTATGCAAATAATATGAGTTATACATTTAAAATCTTATAGAATAATTTATGAATGTTGAGTAAGAATAGAAAGACATTAAATAATCATCTATGCTGAATATTATCCTTATATATAATGTTCAGTGTGTGTGTCTGTCTGTGTGTCCGTGCCGGGTCAAAGGTCAAATAAGGCTATAAGCGGAAGGCCCAAGGGCTACTATATTAGGATACCCATAGGCCCTCAAGGACTAATATATGGGGATAGCCGTAGATTCCCAAGGGCTATCCTATGGAAATACTCATAGGTCCTCATGGGCTATCCTATGGAGGTACTCATAGGTCCTCAAGAGCTATTATATGAGGGCCGCCATGGATCCTAAAGGGTCGTCCTATAGGTACTCATAGGCCCTGAAGGGTGTAAGACAGTAAAGGGATAAGGCTACAAGAGGTACAAGAAATATAAGGCTATAAGGACATATGGCTACATGGACTATAAAAATATGTGCGATATAAGAGTGCGAGACCGTAAGGCTTCGATCTATATACATAATATCGCGTATCTATATTTCTGTTATCGGATGAACAGTTAAATGTCTGAAGTCATACGTTAAAGAAGAAACCAGCCGTGCAGTATGCATGGATTCTCGCTAGTAGAAAATATTGTTCACTACAAATGTGTCCAGATATTTTCCGAATAACAAAAAAAAGGAAGAAAACGATGAAACTAAACCTGGTGGAGCAATCTTCAAACATTATTCATCAATTAAATTTTGGTGTGAATTAAATAAGTGCACAATAATCAAAAGATTGGTAAACTAGTTACAGAAGCTGTAAGTAAACAATAGGATTTATGAACAATGCACAAGGCTTAGAAAACTGATCGAAAACGTATTATCAGATGAAAAGAATGCATTTTCTTCAATTGCTTCTATCAGTATTCCATCAAGGATCCTTAGTTGCTTTACTAATACTAGTACTATCATCAACATGATAACAACTACTAAGGATGCGCAATCATATATTATAATTATAAGTCTGATGTGGATATATTACTTTATTTTCTCATTCTTTTTATTCATACATATTTGTCATTTTCTATGCTTTACTTCTTTCGGAATCTACTTCGAATAAATAAAATTTAAAGAAGATGCTTTGAATTTTTTTAAATTATCAGGCAACTTTTAATAGATATAGTGGCAGACTCAAAGATAGTCTGTTTTTCAAAGCAAAAATCTGAATTAATTTGTTTTTTTTTCATCATCGTCTTTTATGATTAGTTCTTTTCTTTGTTAATAATTATGTGACTGTAACTATAAAACACAATTACGCTAGTGACCAAAAAGTAGCACGGTAAGGTATAAGTAATCAAAACTACAAGCATTTGAGCTCATATCTTTCTCGTGATTAAAGTTCAGTAGACTTTAATCATTGGCACCAAATAACCTTGGAGAGGATATAACACAACAGAGTTACGAGTCAAATAGTATTTTGTCTTTTAGAAATTTATCCCTCAGTCATTGTGACACCTTCAATTTTACACGATCTTTCATGCAAGAGTTCTATGTCTAAGCATTCTCTAATAATCTTCGTTTGAGAATTTCGTGTTGTTGGAGTCTCTTTGGTAAACGTCTGATATTAACGGAATGGTTTCCTGAAAGCTTGAGAGCGATAGCTATCTATGAACAGAGATTATAGAGGAAGATAGATTCCATCAATATACGATTCACCATATCTCATGGTCTCAACAGATTCCGGTGGTAGAAACAAGATGTTTAGAGTTTCATACATCAGTCAAAAGTGTGTTGTCAGCTAACAAAACACTAGAGAACGATCTAAAATTTCTCTAGACCTTCATTTCGGACTTTTACGGTAAAAGTCTTTTTTAAGAGTATTTTGATCAGAAGTTATCCTAGGTTTATAGAATCAAATTGAAATTTATAGAGCATAAATTTTTAAGTACTCAAGATTGTTTGCTTCCACCTTGTAACGATGATCGTTCTCTTATGAGCTATTCTACGGTTCATCGATTTCAATAATAACATGAAAGAAGGAGACATCTGATGATATATTATAAACTCTGCCATTGATGATTACTTAGAAGTTTTTCCTTCTTACAATTGCCGCAGATTGTCGTGGTGCATGCATACTTATTTTCGTTACATCTCGAAATGGTCGTTGCCATGTCTCTCAAGCTTTATCAACAATATCAAATTATTTATCTTGCATAACATATATAAAGTTTATGCTCTACAAGTTTTAATTTGTTCGTATGAAATTCGGATAACTTCTGATCGAAATACACTTAAAAAAGACTTTTGTCGTAACAGGTCGAAATGATGATTAGAGAGAGTTTTCAGGTGTCTTTCTGCTATTCTGTCAGTTAAGAGTATACTTTCAACTGATACATGAAGTTCTAATCATCTTGTTTCTACTACAGAAGGTGCACCTAAATCTGTTGAAATTTTAAAAAATAGTAATTGTTCAGTATCAAAGTTGGTCTTCCTCTATAACTCCTGTTCGTTAAATGCTATCATTCTTAAACTTTCAAGAAATCGATCTTTACTATTGGATATTCACCAAGAAAATTTTCAATTTAAATCATTGAAAATTACTCGAGTTCTAATTAACTTATTAAGAGTTCCCGAGATTTCAGTAGCACAAGATTCTCAAACAAAGATGTAGAGCTCAGCAAGACAAAGATCTCTTAGAAAGAAAATTTTACTGATGAATACTTAGACATAGAACTCTTAAATGAAGGACAATGTGAAAGTGAAGGCATCAGAATGGCTGAAACATAGATATCTAAAGGGCAAAGCATTGTTTGACTCGTAACTCTGTTTTATTTCATTCTATCCAGAGTTGATTAGTATTTATAATAAGAGTTCACTGAACTCTAGTCCAGAGAAAAATGTGAGTGCAAGTGGTTGAAGTTTTGATTGGTTTTACCTGATGGTGTCACTTTTCTACAGTAGTGTAAGTGCATGCTTTATAAAAATATTAGATAGCTCTATACAAAAAGCTTTGATAACTTGAGAGTGTGTGTGTGTGTGCATGTTGGTGGGAACATAGATGAGCGTAAGTACAAAGATGATGTTTTCTCATGGCTCTAGCTCATTTAGTTGTCCACATTCATACTCACACCACCATCCTCAACCTACTTCTACCGTCAGGTACTTCCTCACACCCTCAACCACCTATCACACACACACATCCTCTATGTGATAAATATTCTAGTACATGCAAGTATCTTATTCAAATTTCTTATATTTGAGTATATTTAATTCTGATTTTTCTTTTTAACTTCTATCTCTATCTAGAATTTTTGAATAAAATAATACCAACTACGTAATATGAGCTTGAAAAGATTTAATTAACCATCATAACAGTATTTTATAAATATTCAAACTCAAAATATATCGATCGAGAGATTAAAACAAAAAAAGAATCTAACATGCTGTTTTGAATGTATTTGTCAATATGTAATTCTAGTTTGAAATTTAAAACATTGATTATGGTTTTATTACAAAATATAAACTGAATTGTCAGCCATAGATGATATAACAGTTAACTGTAGTATCAACATTAAGAAAGAATTCCAATAATGTATGAGTGCGAGATAACTATTCATTGGATAAAATAAAATCAGAAGAGAAGTTTAAACTATGACAAAAAAAATTCTTTTTTATTTTATCTCACTGTAATAATATTGTTTGACCTATATTAAAGATAATATGACATACAACACAGTCTTGATGTAGTGTCATGCACACTTCTAAAAATTATGTCCATTTATGTTGTCTTTTACCTAAAAAATTAGTTCTATTATCAATAAACAAAAAAAAATGAATCCATTTTGAAATGAACTATAAAGATTATTTACATCTAAATGCATCTTCAAAGTAGTCCTGCATTAATTAATCTACAATTGTTTACAACTCCAACAACAGCTTTTTTAAAATTATTATCATCGAATTCAAATGATGCTTAACATATTTGATATTTATCATTCAAATTAACAAATAAATATATATTTGAAATAAAATATTCAATATCTTAATTAAAAGATAAAACTCGCTTTCTCGATTTATTGTCAACAAGCGAAAAATCTTGACTGTACAGTAGAAAATGTTCGGCTAGATTTGTTTTTTGTTTTTTTTTTGTTTTTTTGATGAAAAAAACTTAAACAAGAAAGAAAAAAAGAAACATTAAGAAAAGAAAAAGATAAACAAAACATTAATGATCTAGACTTTTTATATTTCGTCATTTTCCCTGCACATATTGCTTCTAATTATTTTTATCACCATCCGGCTGCTGCACGTTGATGATGATCGCGATCAACGGATCCACTATGATCATCAATCATATATTTAGCTGTATGATTCGTATAAACATCATTAATATTAGTTGGACCTGTTTGTTGTTGAGTAACTCCTGTCGGTAATTGTGCATAAGAAAATGTTTGCCCAGGAGCTGTCGCATATATATATGATTGTTGTTCAATAGATGTTGATGTTAATGGCGCTGTAGCATAAGTTAATTCATAATAGGATGGTGCACCTGTAGATTGATTTTGTGATGTATGTACACCATTTAATGTAGTTGTTGTTTGATTAGGTATTAATGAACTGAGAGTTTGTGGTGTTGTAGTTGCCGCTAATAGAGTTGTCGTTGGTTGTTGTTGATAATAAATTGGTTGAATTCTGAAAAAAAAATTATCCAGATGTGTGACATATGTTTAATAGCTTATCTTTAAACTGAATTTGAAAGAAAAAAAAGTTTTTTTTTTTTTGTTTATCTAAATTTTGATAGAGAAAATCTATTTCAACATGAGAGAACAATCACGTCATCAGCACCGTATGTGTGCGTCAATACACAGAGGGTGGCCTTTCATCAAATTCGCTTGATTACTTGGGTGTTCTGTTTTTCAAATAAACATTCTTTCTTTCTCTTCTTTAACTTCAAGATTGATTTGATTTCTCTGCAGGGAATTCACTCGTCTATACGTAAAACTGAAGCGAGAGAGAGAGAGAGAAAAAAATCGAAATCAACTCACCCATAAGTTGTTGGTAATGCTGCTGAATAAGCGCCGGCAAGATGAAGTGGGATAAGACCTATAATAATCAAAAAGAAAAAATATTTACAAATTTATAAATTATTTTTTAATTGATCAAAATATTCGTATGTTGGTTTAAAGACAACAAAAAAAAATCAATCAATCAATCAAATCGATTACTGCAACCAAGAGACAAGAAACAACAACAACAACAACAACAATCGAGGTGAAATTCTAAAGGCACACAAATCACGCAAACACGCTGTTAGAATTTGTTATCGTCTTTTGTATATTTCAATATTTGTTTATAAAGAATCAAATTTCAATTGTCTCAAAATGAAAAGAAAAGAACATAAATTTATATCATCATTATTATATTTGTTCCTGTTTGTCTCATTCATACTGCTACTATGTGATCAAATAACTATGATATGAAAAATGAAAGCACTGAGAAAAGACACACACACGCACACGAAAGCGAGCACACGGGCGCAGACATAGAAGTATAAGAGAGAGAGAGAGTATGTGTGAGCACCACAACAACACCAACGTCAAACACTCGAGATATAGAAAAGAAGAGAAAGATTCCATGCCACTATAGTGTGGGCATGGTTGTTATTGTACATATATAAATAGATTTTTAGTTAATTTATTATGATTTAACGTATTGGGTTAAGAAAAACAAAAAGAATATATAAAAACAAAAAAAAAACATCAAGTAACTGGCACAAATTCGTGCTCAGTCAAACAAACGGCAGCGTCATCCAGAGCATCCACTTACTGTCTAGTTTATTTTATTTTAGTTTCTTTCTCATGCTGCTCGTACTACAATTAATGAGGAGAGAAAAAGGATAGTCATTTATTATTTATTATTTTATATTTGATTTTTTTTTGAAAGATAGATATTGAAAAATAATATAGATAAATTAGCAAAAAAAAAAATTTATGTTACATTTAAATCTAAACTTACCAGCTGGTGATGGTATTACACGTGGTTTAGCACCAAGATAAGCTAAATTAACATTTGCTTTTCGACCATCAATAACAGGATTGGCTTCTTTTGTTGCTAAACTTGCGGCTTCTTGTGTATTCATAGTCACCTTTAAAATACAAGTTAATTGCTATGAAAAAATAATAATATCTTGAAAGGTTTCTTTTGACCTTTCTCTACTAATCATACATAGATATATATATTCGAATCTCTAATAAATCTTTATATATTTGCTTATGATCAAACAATTGTTTGTACAAAGTTGAAAAAACATAAGGAACATTCATATTAGTAGCAGGCATGCTTAGATTCCTTTACTGATTGATGGCACGCCAATGATAAGAGAAGACAGCAATTATCTTTTAAGACAGGAAACTCGCATATTCATTCATGAATATATATATATATATACGTATGCTCATAATCAATCTTTTTCTACTTACAAATCCATAACCACGTGATTTGCCTGTTTGTCGATCAGTAATAACCTTTTGTTATAAAAAAAAATCATAGAAAAATTTCTTGAAATTCAAAAATCTAACAGAATACTTACAACTGCCTCTTCAATTTCACCAAAACGTTCAAAAAATTTCCGTAATGTATCATCTGTTGTATGATAAGGTAAACCACCGACAAAAATTTCTATTAAAAATCAAAATAAAATTTTTTTTTCCTTTTTTTTGTTTTTTCTGTACATAATATAATCTTTAAATTCTTACTTGTAAATGTTGTATCTTTATGTAATGACATGGACGATGATGATGTAAATACTTGAATGAAAATGAAATAAAAAAAATATATATATATATATTTTTTGCTTCAAATATCTCAACAAAACTATATGACTCTTTCTCTCTCTCTCGTTCTTTTAAAAAGTCACATAGAGAACGATAGAAAATGAAAGAACAGAACAAGGTAAATGTAATGACACTACTACTACTGCCACTACCGAATAAGAAAAACAAATTATTTCAATCGTTTGTCACTTCTGTAAAATAAAAAAATAAAAAAAGAAACCGAAGAAAATATCAATTAGAGGAAAAACGCCTCCTCTACTATTCTTAATATAACGTCTTATTTGTCTAGCTGTATGAATGATATATGTGTATACAAAATGGATAGAAAAACGAGAAAATAAGAGATCGACTAATTCATCACTAGAGGATACTCCATATACAACTATGTAGGCGATATGAGTTATAGTAGAAAAAAAAAAGAAGACGATGAAGAGTGAAAGACAAGAACCAATCATCAACATACAATCGTTCTAGGAAGAAGACATTATACAGTTAGCTATCTTTTTTTTTTCCTTCTTCTTCTTTTCCATTCCGAGATGATGATGATGATGATTCTCATTTGTTCATGTAGAGAGAATCCATTCTAATGATAAAATAGCAATACATAGACATGTATAAACATAAACAATGTATAAATAATATTTCCCTGCTCTTCGACGCGTATGGAATTGCTCTCGCGAGTCAACAAGGCGATGAGAGAATGCCGTTTTTTTTCCATTAGAAAATCTATCTGTACAGCTTGGTATAATCATTGTCTATCTCTACTACTTCTTCTTTTTTTCAATAGCAGAATCGACAACAGCAGGAAGGATAAAAATGATGATACCAAACAAAACGACCTTTTCCTATTCGACGCCCTCCAACTGTTTGTTCTCTTCATTATACATATGAGATATGGATGAATTAATGTATACGACAAAAAAAAGTCTACATCTACAATATAATCAGAAAACAAAGATGTTATTCATTTCTTTTCTCATATGTTAAAATTAATTTATTCATAATATTATGAATGATAATCGATTATTAGTTTTTTTTCTTGTTATTGTAATCAACATGTATAGGAATACGTGAATGTTTCATATGTCGATTGTTTTGAAATAACAGATCATATCAATAAATCTATTAAACAGATTGTTAGAGATTATAAAGTTATATTTAAGTTGATTGTTGCATACAGTATTGCTTTCAATTATAAGAATAAAGTATTTTGGATTTCTTTTTATTTGTCGATGTCGAGTATCTAATTCATATTCAAATAGTAATTTGCATAATCAATAATCAGATGCACTATATATATATCAAAGTTTCATAGTCGAATTATGTGGGATTTCGTTTTTAATATTACCATCTCAAAGAGCACAACATTCTGCATAATATTAGGGATCGCCGGGTTTTTTTTTACAAGATTCCCTAATAAATTTATAAGCATCACAAAACAATACATTTCTCAGTGATTTTTTGATGACTTTGACTTGTTTTCATTGCTTGTAATTTCAGAATATTGTGCTCTTTCAGATAGTACTGTTAAAAACGAAGGTTCATAAACAACATTTTCTAGTACCTGAAAACGAATGTGTTCAATTTTTGTTTTAGAAAATTTTTTCACATAGTGCATTTGATAGAGAACTTTATTGATTATGTGATATTACTATTTATCAAAAGTTGTATATTTTTGTTATCCATTATTTAACCTTTTCCAATTCAATAATATATAATTTGAATGAGTTTAATGTCAATACAAATAGAGTGAACAATATTTTCGTCTTTTAAATGAAATTAACAGATCGATCATTGTTCACTAATACAAGAGTTAATCAAAATTTGAATATATTTATATATAAACAAAAAAGACTTGAATAATATCAATTGACGAAGTTTACTAGATCGAATCAAAACAAAATTTCGATAATATTCCTTTTAGTAAACTAAGAAAAAACCATAATCTGCTAACTATTAAGAAAATTCTTCTATTTGTTTCAAACTTTTATATTTAAAAGAAATTATTTTTCAATTATTTATTTCAGTTATTATGAATAATATTAAAATCGTGGATTTTGGCTAGCAAAATTTTGATATCGACATGGTATGTTGCCATAAGGAAACCATGTTGCATGTGTGGTCATTGGAGCATGTTGTGCATCTGATTGTCGAAATGGATTTCTAAATATAAACATAAAAAAGAAAAGGAAATAGTAATAAAAACAATTGACATATATTCGATTAACTTACGTTACAGGTTCAATTCGATTTGGTATTCCTGTTGCAAGTGTAAGCGGTTCTTTATCAGTTTGAAACTTAATGAGAAAACAAAGTAGAATAGACTTTTTTTTTATGATTAAATTACATGAAAAACTTACAGCATAACGAGTTGGTCGGTTTGTAACACTCGTATCATAATGAACATGATTATTTTTAAAACATAAATCATTAACATCATCAGGTGATGCATATTCGATTTTAAAACGACCAGGATATTCATTAAGGAATTGAGACCAATTATCATTTGATCGTCTAATCAAAAATTAACAAAAAAAGAAAGAGAAATTCTATTTTCTTTTGAAACTATATATATATATATGTATATAATTTTACGAAGTTTGATTTGGAACACTTTGTGGTCGATTATTCTAAACGTATAGAAAAAGAATTTCAATCATTCAAAATAAATAATCAAAGACAACATACATTTGAACTTCCGCCTGGCAGACGAAGAGGTTCTTTATATGTTGCATAATGTTTAGGTGGTGCTTTAAACCATTCCGGTCCAAGATATGTATATGTAGCACAATGATAATCTCGACTTTTTACAGCATAATTATCCGATGATTTTTGCCAACGAGTTGCAAATATTGGATTATATATTCGTGTTGTTATATCTGGACTTGCTTTTGGATAAATTGGATGACTAAAAATTTTCATATAGTTAAGCTCTGATTTAATCTTTCAATCATTAGAAATCCTTCTTCTTCTTCTTCTTCTTATTTTTTTTTTGTCTAGTACTACTAACCGACCGATATACGATGGAGTATATGGTATTGGAAGAATATGATTAAGATGACTAGCTGAATCTGTTGTTCCAAATTGTGTCATGATAAAAAGTCACTTCTTATTGTTGAATAAAATTGTTGTGTAGTGTAAAAAAAAACCGTTTAGTAATCATTGTCGTTATTGATGTTGCTATGTTCTATAGAATTTTTTTTCTCATATTTCAGAAAAAAGAAAAAAAATATAATACTTTTTTTTTCTCTTCTTCTTCTTCTTCTTCTTCTTCACATAGGATGCAAATGGCATTTTATTTTCTTTTAACCATTTTTTTTTAATAATAACATTTGCTTTTTTTGATCAACAGTGCCACATACCATTTGAGTATATTTTCGATTACACTGTATTCATGATTTAGTTTTTTTTATTTTTTTTAATATAGTTTGTTAAAGAAAAAAAAAATTGAATGTTACACATTGAACAAAAAAAAAAGAACTACACCGATGCTTGATATTTTTTTTTTAATATAAGGTTAAAACAGACAATACAAGCTTCTATCATCTAGACGCACAAAAGTGAACATTAGTTGGTTGTTTTTTTTTTTTAATAATATGATAGTTATAATCAAGAAATAACATCTAACGAACGACGTTGAAAAAGAAAAAGAAAAATATGTGTTGGAGAATTTTCTTTATACATTATAAAGAAATTGAAAAATGAAAGAAAGAAACTTTTTTTTTTCTATACATACATTTAGGATGAATAATAAATGATATTAAAGATTTTCTTTCTAACAAACAGATCTTTGTTTTTTTTTTTATTTTCTTATTTCGAATATTTCAAGATGATCCTGTCGATCCATAATTCATTAATTCAGTAAAAGCACGTTCGAATGCTTGATGTAATTCAGAATAACTAACAATAATAACATTTTGTTCATCTCGTGATGTAAGACAAATTTTATCATGTGAACCTGCATCGAACTAAAAAACATTAATAGTTTAAAAAAAAAAAGCAAATGTTTTATTCAAAAATTTTGTTTTTACTTTATTTAAACATTGGGCAATATGTGCTATATCAAGGGTTGGTTCACCATCAAAACCAACTGAATGAAATACAAAATCACGAAATAATTTCAAAATATAACGATCACCTGTTTCAGACCAAACTTGATTCATTGAATGTCTAAAATTTGAATATTTATTTAAATATATTTCAAACAAAAAACAAAAAAAAAATTCTTTTTTACTCTGGTCGTTCAAGAAGTGCATCGAGTTTACAAATTAAACGAAACAAACGACCACAATCAAGTTCCTAAATATTCAAAAAAAATCATTATTAATTATAAAATAATTTATTTAATTGACTTACTTTAGCTAATTCATTTTCAAGAATATCACCGCGTACATGTAAATTATCAATTTGTGCATAAAAACGTGCACCAATCATTGGCATACATTCATTAATAGTTTTTGGCTTTGATGTATTCGATGGTAATAGGAAGTGTCTAAAACAATACAAATACAAAACATAAACATCTACAGGTTGATTCAAAAGTCACTCGATAGTTTTTGTTTAGTGAATAACTTTTGATAGGAACAATATAAAGAACTACAGCTTGTACTATTCGAAAAGAAATTGTATCACTGTATAATTCAACAATGTTGGCTAATCACCGAATCGTCTGTCATATGCTCATGATCCACACCCTAAAGCCTACTAACTGGCAATGTGCTCATTAACCGACATTCTTGAATTATATAGCAGAACAATCTCTTTCGAACAGTAACTTTCTATTTTGTTTCTGTTAAAAGTTATTCGCCGACAAAGACTACTGGATGACTTTGAGACTATTCTGTTTTTTTTTTCTTCCATTAGAAATCTTACAGAATAAGATTTTTAAGATCATGTGAATAATTTCGTTGAACTATTTCTAATGATGTTTGTAAATGTTCTTTTTGTGCACCTACAATTGAATTACATGCTAACATTAATATTAAACGACCAAAATCTTGTAAATCATTTAACTAGAAAACCAAAATAATAATAATAATATTTAAATAAATTAAGCAAAAAATTTTAAAAAATTAATTATTTTACTATATGTTGATGAACAGTTCCATTAATAGTTCCATCAAGAATATCAGCAATACCTACACCACTAAGCCAGAGTCTAGAAATACAAAGATAAAATACTTAATAATCTATTAGAATAAAAAAAAAATTCATCTACACTTAATAATAATGACGAAATGCAGAAAGTTATATATATTGAGAGAATAAAAATAAAACACTGGACATATAATCTTTTCATTCTATATTATTAAATAGTAACAGAATTCTATTTTCTTCATAGATTAACTTTTATCATAATCTTTTTGTTTAGATATGTTATATACCTAGACTTTCCACGTCCTGCTTTTGAATCACCATCAACAAGTATTCTTGATAAATTTAAACATCGACAAGCAAGTGATACTCCATGTAATGTACGAATTAATGATGACATCTGTACAACATATTCCCATATAAGTGATTCGGCTAATAAACCTGTTTGACTGGTTCCTTAAATAAAATCATCATCATATATATATATAAAGATATAAATTATAAAAATATATTTCATATACCTTTGCCGGCACTAAATGGACGATCTTCACCAGATAGATTATATGGATTAGCCCAACCTTTAAGTAGACTATTATTTGAACTAAAATGCCGTTTTTGTAACGTTTCACAACATGGTATAAAATCATAGGCGAAAATAATAGCTAGAAATTTTTGTAAATAAACATATTTAAAAACAATAAAAATAAAAAATAAAAAAATAAATACAAGGTTGTTCATCGTCAAAATCTTTTGTTAAAAAAACTTCACGTAATTGTACAATATTAGCATGAACAATTTTTTTCCATGCTTCAACAACTTCATAAAGACGTGCTGTTGGTAATTTACATCCTTTATTAAATAAATACATAAAAAGAAAAAGAAAAATATTTAGAACTATTAGAAATAAAGTAAAGAAGAATTTCTTTTTTTTTTTAAATTTTATACCCATTATTCTTTTTAAATAACATACAGTATTAGTTCGTATATGTGTTGCTTTATAACTTATTGTTTGATAACGAAATGTACGTGATTTATGTGGAACATTTGCTTGACTACTATCAAGTGGCATTAAATTATAATAATCACCAACACGTTCAGGCATAGCTTAAATGAATAAAATTTCAAAAAAATAATTCATGATATTGATATCTTCTTCGATTAGTTGTAGAAAAACCGAAATAAGGGTGTGGATGTAATTCTTTTCCTTATTCCAATTCCATACTTAACCCTTAGGCTTAATTACAAGAGTAAAACATAGGAATGGCAAAGTCCGAGTCGTGACTTAGACTCGAGTCATTCATTCAAAAAAAGCAACAAAAGTTGATAATTCAATATCAAAATCAATTTCAGAAGAAATTCATGCTTTTCTACAGGAAGAAAATTTTATCGGTGATCTTAATTCATATCAATCTCTTAATTCTCTCAGTGATGTTTTCATGAGATTGGATTGTTCCAATAATATTTTTGCATTCTAACAACTTCGAAGTGCAATAAGATATTAATTTAAATATTGATAAATATTTTTTGCTTGTAAACAATTTTGAGTTTAGGTTTTTGTTAATAAAAAAAGGTGATGTTTTACTGTCCTTACTTTTTTTAATCAGGCTATAATGGTTGTGTCAGTTTATCTTATGTAGAACTATTCTTATTTTGTTTTTGTGCATAAAAACTAGGAACAAGATATCGTGACATAAAAAACTTTTTGTGAACGTTCTTTATATGAATAAAGAGAAAACGAACAAAAAATTGTAAAAATAACTCGAAAAGTGGCTTGACTTGGTCATTCTTGACAAAACAATTGCTATTCAACATTGTATAAATAATCCTGATGAACGATATTATGATGGTCTTATAAATGTAATAGAATATTTAGATGATTGGTCACTTATCATTGCTAAACGGAAAAAAATGACTCTATTATTTCTTTCTCTTTTTTGTTTTTATCTTTTGGCTTCTGTATGATCTATGTTACAGTGTTAGCATTATACCAAAAATAAAAAAGGTCTTATTAGTTGAACTTTTCGATATTTTGCCGTTTGATCTTTCTACAACACAGCTCTTCTTCTTTGTCTTACCTCCTGCTACATCAAGATTCGCACATGCCATTAACATCTGATTACGCCTAAGTAATTCAGCTCTAAGAGAAACGAAAACAATAGGAAAAAAAAGATCTTTTATTTTATTCTTTTTCTATTCGAACAAATATTACCTCAATTCATCACTCATAAAATATGCAAAATCAGATCGTACTTGTCGAACAGATGGCATATCAGGTGGTATTGTACGTTCTTTTTCATCACGATTTGAACCACCAATAAGTAGATCATCATCGGTCAATTGTTGCATCTGTATATTTATATACATAATCAATAATATTTTTTTAATATACACACAAACGAAAAAAAGAGAAATCATATATCATATAAACAAAACGAAAGAAAAACTAAATAAATAAATAAATGAAAATTGCGAAAATTACACTGTATGGTGCCGCTTGTGAATAAGCATAAAAATCAAGATTATTCTCTGGCGATATGCGTGCACTATTGTCCACGGCTGCTGCATCAACTAAATAAAAATTTAATAAACGAAATAAAAACTTAAATCTATAGACAAAAAAAAAAACAGAAAAACATCATGCAGAAAATAATCAACAAATGAAACATGCGTAATTCTTTTCTCTTTTTTTTTTTTGTTCAAGAGCAATATACACAAGCATACTTGTCATTTGTAAGCTTTTGCGTACTGAAAGATGCAGAAGCAAAGCAATATATATGCACAAAAAAAAAGTTTTTCTCATTAAAAAAAAAAAAAAAACAAAAAAATATTAATTAGATTAACGTACCATGACTGGAAACTGGTCCTAGACTACTAAATGGTCCATTAACACCAAGATGTGCTAAACGGGATGTACCCATCATACTATTAGCCTAAAAATTAAATTATAATACATGAAGGAAGCAAAAAAAAAAACATGGAATACTAGTTTTCATATTATTCAGATTTGTATTCTACTCATATTGGACTATTATTAATACTTCGTAATGTATATATGTATCATTTTTTTTTTAATTTTAATTTAGAAAAACAATTTAATAATAGTAAAACGATCATAAAATATAAACACAACGAATTGCAAACGCCATCGACGTGTAAAATATCAGCAACTATCTTTAAGCTTTCATTATAATACAATCTCAGTAGTACTTTACAAGTATTAATTGTCATATACCTACCCATAAATGAATACGGATATCCGGTCTCCGGGTTGTAATATTCAATTTTAGTATTGATTTTCTTTCTTTTTTTTTCTTTTATTAATTACAGTTGCTTACCCATAAGAAAGCTTTTACTTCAAGTTTTCATATTTTAAATCATTTTAGAATTTCTTTCTTAAGACTTTGAATATATACCGGATGTGCCAGAATAAATATCTTTCAACAAGAATACAGTACAAGTTCTACCACAAAAATGTTAAGCAGAAATATTAGATAAACAATAATACAGTGAAGTTTCAACATATCCAATTATTAAAAGTCGTTTCTTTCAGAACAATGCAGCGTTTTTTTTTTCTGGTTTTACATGACAGAGTACATTTAGGAGTATAACTAAGCGAGTGCTTTCTCATAATGTACATTGAAGTTCGTTTCAAATTTTAATGCAAACATTATTTTATTGGAATTGAATCAAAAACACGTAAAACTTTGCTTGTTTTGTGCAATATACCTGGACAAATAGTCTTATTCAAAATTTTCTATTCATTTTTCTTGAAATTAAAATATTTTATTTGTGAAGTTAACCATAATGGAGTCTTGTAGTATTATTTATCTATTTTTTCTTTGCTTAACATTTTGTAGAAAGACTTGTAATACATTCTTCTATAAAATTCAATGATGAATCTTTTTTTACACAAGAAACATATTAACGCATGATGTGATAAACCTTGACGAAGATATATTGAGAAAATATTTCAAGGGATATTGATTCTATTAATATGTACATATTTTTGTTTTTCATTTCGTACACAACAAAAAAAAACCAAATGTGCTTAATGATATGATGATCGTGAGAGAATCAATTGAACTTGAATAAACTAATATTCTATCATTAAAATACGTCAAAAAAAGAATAATTTTGTTTTTTTGTTATTTTAAATTCTCACATGTGAAAATTTGCTTTGTACTGAATGTGAGTGTAGATCAGATAAATAGCCACTAGTATTATTTGGATTAGCACTACTACCAGCATTATTTAATGTACCATCACGTGTCATCATAGATGGTTGGGAATAACTCGAATTATTATAATAAACTGGTGGATTACGTGGTGGTGTCATAAATGTTCTTCCCTAAAAGAAATCCTCATTAACAAAAAAAAGAAAAGAAAACATATCTTAGATATTCTTTTACTTGTTGAAATGGTGAAACTCCATACATTTCACCATCTAATGCACCGTTTGAGATCATAATATATTTTTTTTGCTAGAGATTATCAATATAATTAGAACTCTCTTGTATGAATAGAACTTAAACACTTACATTCTTATAAAATTCAATCTATCGTTTGTACATTCGTCACCGGCGATAAGAAATATAGGACGTAATTCGTCTATCTTTCTTTCTTAACGTCGTTGACCGATCATATCTAAAGTATGAGAAAGAATTCATTTTTAAAGAGGTCTACAGAATTAATTTTGTTGTGATTTGTTTTCTTTTTTTTCTTCTTGCTTGTTTTATGATTTAAATGCACGCGTAAATAAGTCAAGATGATAAAGAAAAAAAAAGAAGATCATTGAATCATCGCACAACAGAAGAAAATGAATTTTTTCTTTGCTACATTCATTCTCTACTACAGACAAAATGAATAATAATATTTGATTAACAAACACACGCTAAGAGACAATGAAACGAAAAAAAAAGAAAAAAAAAAGCGAAAATGAAAAAAAAACACCGTGAATTGATATATCTGAAGCATGCTGTTAGATTAAATGTGATGGAGACCAGATAAACCCATAAGATAATATAAATTATAACGCAATAAGAATAATGACATAGAAAGAAAAAAAACCAAACAACTGTTTGATACACAACACAACATTGATTATTAATATTTGTTCTTTTTTTTTTTTGGCGATTAATTAATATATGAAAATGATTTTTGTTTTACCAAAGTGGACCATTTGATCGACCACCTGGCGGATGAGCAATACGAACACTTGTATGCGGATTCTATTAATAAAAAAAAAATTTAATTCAATAAATTTAACACAATATCAAAGAATTCATAGAGATGAATTTTATCTTAATCGAAGAAATTTATCTTTATCAATTTATATGATTTTAGTGTTTAAAAAATCATATAGAAACTCTATAAATTATAAAACTGTTCTCAGGACACAAAATTGTCAACATTATATTTATCATTTCAGACGGGTAAACGGTGTAGAAATCATCATCGAACAGTCATGTTCTATAATCTTGATTCATTTAAGAAAGATTAACTTTAGATACTAGAAAAAATTTCTATATGAGTTGAATAAAAATGAAATCAATTATCAAATCAAAACAATATCATTTTCCATTGTCAATACAGTGTTTTATCCAGCGTGGAAGGCGAACGAACGACGCACTAGATAGTCTAATAGTTTTTTGATATTTTTTTATGATCGTATGAAACTTGCGCCAAATGTCATATTCTCACGACTTATATGTCCTAAAAGTTTATACGAAAATTATTGAGTAAAACTTATTTCAATATTTGCTGGTAAAATTAATCCTTTTTGCTCATAAACAACATAGTTATCGCACACAGCGGGACAAAAAAATCTGATTGGTCACAGTCATCACCTCTCCAAAAACCGATTTTTGACCCTTTCGGAAGAGAAAATTTAGATAAAACATTGTACTCATATTATTCATCTTACTTTTGCCGTGCTATGGCCATTGGTAGGTTTATCATTTGATGTTTCAGCATTACCATTTTCAGTAGCATTAGTAGTAGATTCATCAGTATGGCCATTTTCATTCGATTTATCTTTACCATTTTCAACTTGTTCACCATTTTCTGCTTCAGGTGTTTTACTTGTATCATTCGAATCTTTTTCATTTTCCATCATTCCTGTTTGTTCAACTTTTGAACTTAAACCATCTTTAGTTGAATAAGGTTCACCATTTATTGGATTATAACCCACTATAATAAATAAAAACAAAAAAATATTCAAAATACGAAAATAATATAAGAATAATCAAAAGAAAAAAAATGAAGCACATTCCGAAGCAAAAGTTCAGTGAAGCATTAAACTATAAAAATCTTTTTTTTTATTTTTAATGAATTAACAAAGTTTAACATAATAAAAATAGGGTGTGTTAAATATTCCTTTTTAGCTTCATATCTCAATTCATATATATATATATATGTTGTTATATCTCAAAAGCAAGTGACAGATGGGCAACCATACAACAAAGCAATAGGCATTTACACGAATACGATTGAAGCTTGACGAATGATAAACGTCTAAATAAAAGGATCATGCATAGAAAATTCGAGATTATTTGTTTTTAGAAGATAATTTTTAAAAAAAAAACAAGTTATATCATTTAGTAAGTGATTCACACTGTTCTATGTGTTGAATGTTGAAAATACACTAAGACAAAAGGAAAGAAAAACAAAAATAAAAACCAACAGGACCTATCTCTTTCTATTCTTAATATATTCACAAAAGCGATAAGCACGCGCACTATAAAAGAGAAAAGTTAGAATTAAGACAAAATATTTTCATGGATTCTTTTTTAGTTCAAAATATAAAAAAACAAGTATAACACAAAAGAAATAGCAGACTCACTGCGTGATGCATTTGGATCTAAATAAAATTTATATAATATACAAAAATAAAATGCAGAATAGAAACATAATGCATATGATGAATTCATTGGTTTTTTAAATATAAATGCTACCTTTTAATCTCAATGGTGAATAAAGACTTATGGCAATAGATGGTCGATAACTATCTTGACGATTATTTGTTTGTTGAAACCTACCTCGTAAACCTTGTCGTGTACCTTGTTGACGTTTTGTTTGTATATCATTATCTCCAGTACCAAATATACTTGATTTATATTTTTCTGAAACAGGACGTGTTGATGTTGATTGCATAGGTTCATTAGAAGCAAATATATTTGATCGTTGTCGATCAGGTTTATTTGATGGTTGTTGAGGTGGTGGTTCATCAAATATAGTTGATTTATTTTTATCTGAATATACATTCGATTTTGGAACTGATTGTTCAGGTTGACTTCCAAATATATTATTTGTTATATTGCGTGTTTGTCTATTTACAAAAAAAAAAACAAAATTAAGTTTATATATACATTTTATTTTATTTTTTCTTCATTTTACTTGACAGGTACGGAATCAGTATTATCCTTTTTACAGCCAAATATATCTGATTCCATATGATTTTTTTTTGTTGGCATTGGTGCTTCAGGTTCAGGTACACCAAATATATTAGCAGTACGACCACCTGGTGGTGCAAAGACACTAAAGAAAAGATTTAATAGATAAATTCATTTAAAAAAAAAATTATCTACCGAATTGATGGATGATCTTTAGAGAAATTCGACATAATGAAGAAGAATCTGTTGTAGTACTAAACAAATGATCTGCAATGAAAAAAAGAAAAAGTTTAATAAATCACATGCGTTATGTTTCCGTTCTATTTTTCTTTTTTGTTCTCTAGGGGCTGTCATTATAAATATATCTATTTCAAATAAATCAATATACATGCAAAAGTAATTTAGGAAATTATTGAATGATTTAATCTTTAGATGTTGATAGAGAAGTTCGAAGAAGATGATCAATTGATTATTTGACATAGAAAAAAAAAACAATAGATTACCTATAGCCATAATAGA
The DNA here is from genome assembly GCA_905250125.1 of Rotaria sordida. Taxonomy (NCBI): domain Eukaryota; kingdom Metazoa; phylum Rotifera; class Eurotatoria; order Philodinida; family Philodinidae; genus Rotaria; species Rotaria sordida. Next base: position 95,975 of record CAJNOL010000575.1, on the reverse strand, counting down.
GACAATTGAACCTTCTTAATTAGTATAAACAGTTATCTTTTATTATAATTATAAGGGAAAAATAAATAATATAAAAGAAAATAAAGATGTTTTCGAATGATTTAAATTTTCAGAAAATAGTTTTATAATTTTATATAGTTCAAAATAATTGAAATAACTATAATAGAAGAATAGATGTCGCATATAGTACAATCCATTGAACTATAGCTAATTAGTCGTAGAAGTAACAGATGTTTTACCGTCCATCGGTCAATAGTACGTTGAAAAAGGACACTCGGTCATGTTAAATGGATCAAGAAAATTCTTTCGTTTTGTCTGATTGGATATAATAGTAGGAGGTAACTTGCACCAACGTGAACAACAGACAACGTTTTTTTAATTATTCCACAAACTGTTTCATTACTACATACTAGAGCTGACCTTTCTTTTTCTTGTCAATCATATGTCTTTTATTTTATGATGCTTTGTAATAATAGTAGCCAAGCTATTCATTACTTTGATCAATGACTACTATACTATCTGATCTTAGTATTTATTCAAGAAGATAATTATACTCTTTTATATTCATTATATTTCCAGAAGTAGATAATTGTAGTAAAAATAAAAAAGAAAAGATTCAACATTGATGTATGTCATGAAGATACATTTTCCTATGGAATAAATATAGTGTTTAAAGACATTCTCTTTAAATATAATTCATATCTTTTAATTACAATAATAATATGTTAGAAAATATTTCATTGATAAAATTATTATCATTATTTATTCATTAATAATTTTTACAATCGATAATTGATGAGAATTGATGAGAATAAGTGCTCTTTGCATTTTTTCTACAAAAAAAGAACTTATTATTTTCGATCATTATTATAATGATGAATAAAATTATCTTCAGAATTACGATTATAATAACAATTGAATTTTCGTAATTATAAATTTCATGAACTGTTCATATGCACTCATAATAAAGATAATGATGAGCCAAAAAACATTCTCAGTTGATTAACATTTGTTTTACTTTAATAAAACAAAGATTTCATTATAGATCAGTATTCATATATTTTTGTTTTTTTTTTTTACAAATTTCTCTTCAAAATGCAAATCAATATTTATATTTTGCATTATGTCATCTCCATCTATATGAATAAGTTTCAATAAAAATAACAAAATTCATTGATTGCTCTTATCTTTTCATATAATTTCTATTGATGACAACCTTTGATAGACATCTACTAACAGAGCTCAAATCAAACAGGCACGGTCATAAACAAACGTACAGTAATAAGTACGATGATATACATAGTTCAGTATTACGGTCATATAACGGAGAAATACGATGATTTACGGAGAAAAAAAACCACTCGTTTACTCTCGTCGTATACGGAAGCTGCATATACAGTCTCTACTTTTCTCCGTATATAATCATATTGATCTATATACGGTCATAAAGATATATGATCGTAATACTAAACTATTTGAAACGGTAAAATACGATCGTTGACAGGCATATAGAAACTTCGTATTCGTCAATCTGGAAGTTTTTTATTCCAAAAAATAAGTTTTATTTTTCTTTCGCTTAGGCGACATAATATTGGTTTTTAAATTTACCAAAAAAGAAAGAAATACAGCTGAATAGAATTCATAAGTTATTAATCACTCGAGATTATTCTTTCTCTTTATACACATCTGTTTATACGACTGAACTTTCTCATAGAACACTTAACACTGATGAGAAAAATAAAAATTTTCCAGGCACAATACAAATATCACAACAGTAATAATAATAAGAATAATAATAATCACGTATACAGACAATAGAAAACATCAAATTTGATAATTTATTTAGTCTTTGAATTTTTTATCAGTTTTATCTGATATAACATTTGTTTTTTCAATTATTTCTGATGTATTATTATCAATTGGACGAAATATTAACGTATCATTACGTTTTGTATCCATGTAAATCTAAGAAATATTAAATATAAAAATCAAATTAATCAGAAACAAAAAAATAAATTTTTTTTTTTTACTTTATTCAATGCAATTATTAGTTCATCCATTTTATTAGGAAATGATGTTATTGGATCATGATAATGAACACGAGTACCATCAAATGGATTTAAATGAAGACGATCTAATTCTTTAGGTCTACCAATACCTAAAAAAAGAAATTAAAAAAGAAATGAAATCATATATTTTAATAATGCATATCTTTACCTGTCCATTTCTTAAATTGATTAGTCATAAACTCAATAATTTCATGTTCACTATTTTGTAATGACATATTATGTCGAACAATTCGAAATGAATCTGATATAATTGAAATAAACTAAAATGCAAACAAAAAAAAAAAAAAAGAATTTCATTTTCATTTCTTTTCTTCGTTTTATATCAAAGATGAGATCAATTCAGTTTGTTATATCTCACATATTAACTTTGATTTGATTTAATCTAAATCAAATCTCATCTCTATATTATACATACCATATTCATACAAATAAAAACTACAAATATTACAAATAATGTAAAACAGAATGGTCCAAGAAAAATATTAGCTGCATATAAATCCGAAACATCAAATTTTAATAACATCATTTCAAATAACATTTGTGCTGTACTTAAAGGTGTTGAACATGCCCAAATTTTTGAATGAAATAAAAGAAAAAATAATGCTAAATAACCCAAATAAATAATTGAAAACATCACTGAAAATGATATTAAATCTTTAGCTGCATAAACTAATGTTGATGCTAACATTGACATACGTTGATTAAATCTTAATAAACGTAAAAATTTAACTGTACCAAAAAAACAACAAAACCCTAATAAAAATGTTAATATATCATTAACATATGATGCTAATTGTAAATTAATATATGCATAACCATTTGTTTGTTTAAATAAAGTACTAATACGATTACCTTCACGTATACGCCATATATAAATAACTAAACCAGTCCATGAACATGCTATTAAACCAATTTCTGTATATGACCATATATCACGAAAATATTGCTTACGACGTTTGAATATAGAACGAATTTCACGTTGCATATAATAAATTATAAATATCATATAAACAATTGCACAAATTAATTTAAATAAACCAAAACCTTAATAAAAAAAAAAAAAAAAAAAAAGAATTTTTTGATCTTATAATCTTTTTTTTTTCCTATTTGTCATAATTATTTATACCTTGATAGTAATTTAATAATGATATTGGTTCAACACGTGCTGATGGATAAATACCACCTGTTGGTAAAAATTCAGCAAGTATAGTAACAAATACAAATAAATTTACATTAGGATTATATAAACTCATTTGTATAATAACTGCTCGTGTTTGCATATCAATCCATGATAATTGTCGTAATAATGATATATTTGCTAACATTTCAGACATTCTTCCACGAAATTCATATACATAACCACCTCCACCATATGTTGCATGTTCACCAACATATGTATATGTATCAAGTGATTCACTTTTATTAAACATAAATGCTTTATTTATTGCTAATGAATAATTTCCAATATGACCAATAGTTGGATCATAAATTGATGTCCAACCAGGATTAAATGAATGTTGTTCTTCATTAAATATATTATATCCTGCTTCACATGATGTAGTTATATTTTGAAATGATGAAACAACTGTACATGAATCTAAAATAGATTTAATTTACAAATATAACAAAAAAACAAAAAGAAAAAAATTTAAATACATACGAGGTTTCACACGTAGTTGACGCATTGTTGTCCAACCAAGAATACGATTTGTTTTATCATTAATATAACCTTAAAAAAAAACAAGTAATTAATGAAATAATATTAATGATCTATTTACCTGTTAGGTTAATTGGTGGCGCATCATTATACCATTTAGAAGCTCGAATATGTGGTACGAATGATGTACTTAACCAATTCCAATATTGATCGACATTATAAATCTAAAATGCAAGAAATACATCAATAGATACAAATCGAATGAAAAACAAAATTAAAAAATGATTAGTATAATTTAGATTTAAATGAATTGCGATCTATCTCGAACTTATTCGATATCAATAGAAACTTATTGGCATTTTTCTCTAGGGAAATTTTCAACTCAGCTTTAGACATATATGAAAAAATCAAAAAAATAGAATTTCGATATAAAATTTTGAGTATATATCGATTGAATGACTTGCTAACAATGACGTATCCAGTGATGGACTATAGCCCACAAATAAAAAATCCCTGGCTATGCCACTTTTTTCTAGTCTCACCAAGGCACCTTCGTAGGCCTAATAATGAGCTGAAATGACGACTATTACTTTCGGATGGTTCTTTTGTCAACAATAAAATCAATAATATTATAATATTCATCATTATTTCTGATTTGAGTTCTAATTTCTATTACGTATCCTTCAGAAATTAATATTGCTTACTGAATATTCAAATAAATTTAAAAAAAAAAAATATTTACCTTTGTAAAATCATTTGTTGCACTATTTACATCAAGCAAATCTGCTCTTAAATGTTTCATAAGATAAAATGCATTAGGATCACGATTTGAATAACTAACAACATAAAGTATCCATAAAAACGATGAATATGCTAATAATTCTCTTATAATTGCCCACATTTTAATTTCATTTAAACGTTTATGACGTGCATCAGCTAATTCACCTTGTGTTAATGGTATATGTCCAGATTTTGATCGAAATGTTAATAAAGATCTATCATCTAATGCATGTAAATATTCTTCATCACCATCAAGAAATATATCATCATTGTCACTATCAATTATATTATCATCATCATCACGACGAATAAATAATGCAAAAAATATTGCCAAAAATATAACCTAAAAGAAAAAAAAAACAAAAATAAAAAAAGAAGGAATATTTAATTTCTATATTACTTTAATTGGTTGTGTCAAAAATATTGATGAAAAAAATCCAGTTATAGATGATGTAAGCCATTGACGTGTCTTTAAATCACCAAATTCAATACCACGTGCAATAATAAATAATATTGATACACTAACAACAAGAAATGATAAACCATAAGCAATAAATATAAACCACCATGGTAAAGTTAATTTCTTTTTTTTTTTCTTTAATTGAAATTCTTGTTGATTTATTTGTTTATTGGGTAAAGGTGATGCTAATGTATTTCGCATTCTATCAAGTTCATTTCTTGATAGAATTGGATCTGGATTAATAATATAACTAAAATATATAAGAAGAGAAATATATAAAGTGAATTCATAATTCAAATTTATCTTACTTAGTTAATTGTGGATGTATATCACTAAGTGCAGCTTGTTTTTGTTTTTCTTGATGTTCATTTTGCATTCGTTGAAGTGCTTTACGTACAGGTGATACAAGACGACGACGTGGACGTAAACGACGAAACATTTCAACTAAAATTGTACTTGGTAAGAAACAAATTAATTCAACAATAACACCAATTGCAATCTAAATATAGAAATAATAAAGAATTTATTTTTTCATTTGAATAAAATATTTCAAAAAAAAAGAATCTAACCTGTTCTGGTGAAATATAAAATGGTCCCATAGTGATTCCACCAACTGTTTTAGATTTTGCTGCTGTATTTCGATCATAATACATTATATTCATAAGCCTAAATGAAAATATCAAAATAATAGTTAGATGTGTATAATCTTATAAGATAAGACATCATCAACGATTTGTTCGATTTATCATTTTAGTATTTCATTTTAGTTTTAGAAAGATAATTTACTGATGATGTCAATTGAAGCTATTCATATAAAATTTACAATCAATACTAAGCAAATGTCCTAGAGAGTGGATGTCTAAATATTCATTTCCTTCAATATCATTGTCATTGAAAAATAAAATCTATAACTTACATTGACATCAAGAGTAACACAAAACAGCATGTACAACGTTGAGTACGTGTAAATCGTGTTGATGGTGGTCTTGAAAAAACTGAAAACCAAAGATGACCATCGGACATTGAATGATATGTCTTTTTCGATAATAAATAAGCAAATTCTTTTTTTTGTGCGTCACCAGCTACAGGTATCAAACGATCAATCTAAACATATTCATATTTATAAAGAAAAATTTCTTAGAATTAAATTTTTTCTTCAATGAATTTTACCGCTCCATCATCTTTTTCTACAGCAAACCATTGTTGACAAATAAAATGATTTTTTTCCATTGTTTGTAAATCTCGTACAATAATATATTTAAGAAACCATGATGCTCCATTTCTTGAACCTGAATTATCATGCCAAACACGCATATAATTAAGTTGACCAAGTGATCTAAAAAATAAAATTAAGAAATTTATATCTATTTTTTTTTTTTCGTTTGAATATTAATCTAATTTACTTTGGTACAGCCATAATAAATGAATCAATACTACCACGTTGTAAAATTTTTCTATGTGGATCTTCAAACGTACGTACACCTGTTTCATCATCACCAGAAATAACAAAATGAACCTTTATTTAAAAAGAAAAAACAAACATTCATTTGTTTTTTTGTTTCAATGCTGGAAGAAAAAGAGAGAGAGAGAGAGAGAAATAGATTATTCACTTTTGAATTTGTTCCAGCATCTTTTCTAAAACCAGTAAATACAATAATTTGATAATAATATTTATCACTTATAAGATTATCTGGTAATGGAGTAACACCAAGCTAAAAAGAAAAATATTTTCTAGAATAAATTCAATATTTTTTTTTCTTACTTTTTCAACATCTTTTTTATCTTTATATCGAGCATAAATCATAATTAGAATATAAAATACTGCTATAAGTATCATTGTTAAGTAAATTGTTTTATTTTTTGAAAAATCAGCATTAGCAAATACATAATTCCAATTAATTGGTGCTGGTAAAACAATCCATCCACCTGCAAATGTTGTTAAATGATTTGTATAACATTGTGTTTGACCAGAAGTAGTTTGTGGACCAACCTAAGACAAACATTTGATTTGTTTTTGCTTACGTAAAATGTTTGAATTTCGAAACAAAAACAAACTTGTTAGCGCAATCTTTTTGAGACTAAAATCTGGGATTCACATATGTTCTTTAGTTGCATTTTACTAATACAAAAATACATTAAGTGCAAAAATCTCTAGTAGACTATAGTTGTTTTCCAAGAATAATTGATCGCCCGAGAAACGATCTGTCTTATTTATTTTTACATCTCGAACAGAAGCTTTTGACTGGTGGCCTATATTATTGGTTTAACTGGCGCATCAACTTATTGTACATATCCATTATATGTACAGTAAGTCTCAACGTACTATTTTATATCTCGGTAAGCTCAGAAATACTGACATTGACTATTTTTCGAAGGTATAGTTCGGTCAGTTCATGATTTTTATGTTGACCTTATGATAACTGTAGCAAATCGATGCATCACAATCTATCATCCTTGACCTCTTGAATATAAATGTTCATCTGCATGAAAATCGGAAACTACACTATTTAGAACATTCACAGACGTCTTTCAGCCATTCGAATTTCGAGAAGAACTCCGAAGTTTTTTAAAATAGTCTAACGAGGGAACCGTTTTTCAGTTGTATTCTTCCGATTTCAATGATTTTTTTGTCTATAGATACTATATAGTCTTCTAATAAAAACTCTAAAAGGATTTGGGTTCTTATTTATATTTGACTTAACTATCGAATTTTTAGTATGTCTATTTTCTAGAGATTCCAAGTTTTCGGAAAATTCGTATTTTCCAATTTTGATCTGAAACTTTGTATATATATAGAGGTCAACTAGACTAACTTCCCTAAAAAATTCAGAAATTTTGAACAAAGTCTGCTCGAAGTATGAAGCTTTCAAAAAATATATGTGGTATACAATATCTATGGAAAAAGGTTTATATCTTAAAAGTCTCATATTTCGAAGAGAGTTTGTTCAAAACTTGTGAATTCTTTTTATGGAATTTGTCTTTGTCTATATGCGTAATGTTTTAAGTCAAAATACAAAAGTATGAGTTTTCTGAAAACCTGGGATCTCTAGAAAATAGTCATATTAAAAATTTGATGGTTTAGCTAAATCTTAATAGGAACTCAAATCATTTTAGGGTTTTTATTAGAACACCATGTAGTTTTTATAGGCAAAAAAATCATCAAAATCGAAAGGAAGCAGTCGAAAAGATTCCCTCGTAAGCTGAAAAAGGAATCTAATCCCTGTTGTCTTCGGCTGCTATGAAAATATATCCAATGATCGTTTACCGTCCATCTCGTTGCCAGTACGTAGGAAGAAGGAGCCGCAAAAACTTTGATTTAAACTTATATTCACTGCTTTCTTCGAACATATATATGAGTTCCATAAAAGAAATTATAAACTTACCACCATATCTTTTGTTTGCCAATAAGAATTTTCATCAAGATAATAACAAGCTGATGTATATGCACGTATATAATAATTTGATGTAAAATTAACTGCTGCATCCGTTATTGGTAATATTGAACTTGATAGACTTATATTATTTGAACAATATATATCATATTCTGTTGAATCTAATTCACGAATACCAAATATAACATATTCATGATTAATCGTTCGAGTATTATCAAGAAAATATGAATATATATAACCATCATTAGTTGTCAAAATTTGAGCTAATGAAAAAAAAAACAAAATAATGAGAAGAAATTTATTGAAATAATAAAAAAAAGTATTTTTATTTACCTGTTGGACAAAAAATTCGATATCCATCTGTTTGATTCATTGTACTATTAAGTATTGGAACAGCATCAAAACGAAAAACAACAATATAACCAAGTAATAAATTATCGGATTTAAATTCAAATGTTGCTGATAAAGTTAAATTTTTTGTTGAACTTGTAACATTAATATAATAAATTGAAAATTGCCGATTATTATTTCCTTTTGATAATGTTGTTTGTGCAGTAATATTTTGTAATGTCATTGATGGTAAAAGTAAATTTGGATCACGTGGAATTATGATTTCAATTGGTGTTGGAAGATTTGTAAGTGGTATTGTTGCTCCGCTTGAATCGAATAAACTTAATGATACACTTCGAGACATATTTGTATTTGTTTCTGTACGACCATTATAACCAGCTGTTGCTAAAGGTAAAACAACAGACTGAAAAACAAAATGCATAAATTCAATAGAAGAAAAATTTATATATATATATATATATTATGTTACATTAATTGTAATTGGAGTACTATTTGAACAGGATTCATTTTGAAGTAATAAACTACAGTAGGATAATGCTGGTAAGTTAATTTGAGTACCAGCAGCTTGTGAAATAGTTAAAGAATTTAATTTGTCCAATCGTTGTTTTTCAGTCTTCATCGATATTGAATCTGTATTTATGACATTCGTTTGTCCAACATTTATATGATAACTAAGAACATTAATAGCTTTTGATAGTATACCGTCAATTTGTTCAACAACTCCATTCGAATCTTGTTGTTGATAATACAAATTTCGATTTTTTTGTATTGTTTCCCATGAAAAATCATCTCCGTCAGCAAATAAATTTGGATTTGACCAAACAGATTCAATATCAGTTTCATAGTCTGGAGGTAACATATTTGAACGATCATAATCCAAATTAAGAACAGTTCCACGTTCCATTAATGGTGTATTAACAGCTACAAGAATATTACTTGCTAATTGAACAATAGATTCAACTGCCATTTGTACATCTTCATAAGATATGGTATCAACCATTTCATTTAATGCATTAATTAAATCATTAGCTTTTGATTGAGCAGACGTCTATTTATTTAGTAAAAAAACAAAACGAGTAAAAAGTTCTTTTTATAAAATAATAGAAAAAATAAACATACGACTGCTTGTCGTGTTAATGCTGATGTTGCTGTAGTTAGATAATTCATTGTTGATGCTTGAAGTTTAACACTATCAATAGTTGTTATTGGTAAATTATTTATAAATTGTATAGCATAATCTCGAACGTTGGCTTCAGCATTTAGAGCAGCTGTATAGGATGCTATTGCTTCACTTGTATCTGCTGATGTATTTGTTGTTGGATAACTCTATAGAAAATATTATAAATATGTTGAAAAGAAAATGAAATGATTCAATTAGGTTTTTTTTTTGAACTAACTGAAGCTGATGCAGATAAACCGGCTACATAAAGATTTTGTGCTGGTATATTTCCTATTACAAACGAAATATAAAATAAAAAAATCTTGTGAAAAATTTTGATTTTTCTAAACCTGATGCAGCATTTTCTCGTATATTTGAACTTATTGAATTAAGTGTTTGTGATAAAGATAAAACTAATTGACTAGCCGTATTTTGATCACCAGCATAAAGAAGTCTTTCAATTGGATTATTAGCACGACTTTGTGTTGATGATTGTTGTGTTAATTCAATAAAACTTGTTAATGATCCATTATCCGGTATGACCTTACCAAATAGATTATTTTTACATTAAAACGATAAAAAAAGAAAGATATTGAAATTCTTACAGTCAAAGTTGAAAAATTAGAAGAATTAATAGCTCCATAAACATCACGAATTTCAGCTGTTAATTGAAGTGCATAATTAGCATTTGGATCACCAATAGGTAAATAAAATGCGACATTCGTTAATGTTGTAAAACCAATAAGAATTCGAGTAGTACTAGTTGATGTATATGCTAGAATGAATAAGATTTTTCAAATAGTTGATCTTTTTTTGGCAACTATAAATGATTCCTAGAATTTGTTTTACAGATCGTAGTTATCAAAAAAAGAAGTCGACCAAACTGAGAATTTTTTTCAATAGTATCATAAAATGATTTCTTTTGTTCAAAATCCTTTGATAATAATATTATCTATATCTTTAACATATTTTATTAACTTAGATTTTTTTTAGTAGTATCTTCAAAGTTGAATCTTAAGCTAGTTGTAGGAATATTGTATCAGCATGTAGTATTATTTACCATTAGAATTAATTACTACGAAGTAAATCTTAAAACAGCAATGGTATTTTTTTTCTTCTATCTGGAAGTGTCATTGTCATAGCAGAACAAAAGCGTTCTTTTATGGAGAAGTTTTGAGCTTTAATTCTGAGAGGTCCAGTCACAGGTAACACATGCATTTAGAACCTGTTGGATCGAATCCGACTCTGAAAATTTTGGATCCGACGAGCTCTACATTTATTAGAACTAAAAATAATGCTTATGATAATTCCAATACGACATTCCTCATTGGTTATCAAATTTTATCAAGAAAGAAAAATGAATTCATTTCTCCTGAAAATCTAATATTACCATTTTACATCTTCTTAATTTCTTAAAAAAAATGTGTATTCGAAGACAAAATTTTTCTCTATACTACATTATACAGAAAACTAGAAAAGTCCAGTTTATTCTTAACTTTCTTTATAAAAATTTATTAATAATAAGTATACTATGATTTTATTTCATATGAGAATACATACCATAAAATGTATAACCACTGATACCATCTGCATCGGCCCAATTTAAACATGTAAATTGAAAAAGTGTCATAGTTGTTCCATTTGTTCGATCGGAAGTACATGTACCATTTTGTGGTGGTAAATTAATTACAAATCGCACAGCACCGGTACCAGTTGCTACACCATTTCTTGTCGTTACAGTATAGGTTGATTCAAATTTCCAGTATATAACTGCTTGATTACTTAAAAATAATGTATTTACTACCGTGAAATTCTTTGTATTTCGACCTTTAAAAGAAAAAATAAAAAAAACATCAAATCATTAACATTAGAACAAAACAAAAAATTAATTTTTTTTTTATTAACCGTAAAATAATATATCATCGTATGCACTCATATTTGTATATAAAATCCATCGAATATCATTATTTGGATAACCTGTTGTAAAACCACGATAAACACTCCATTGAATAATAATATCTGTAATATTATCACAATTGTCAATACAAGAAGATGTTAGAAGAGCTTGTGTATTTGGATTAATACGTTGATATTCAACATTTGGTAAACACATTCTAATAATACATCTAAAAGAAACAGGCATTTGATTAGATTTTCTTTTCTTTTCAATCTTACTTGGCAGAAATCAAAACCGAATCAGCGTCTTGAATTTGTACTAAAACATAACCTGTATATTTAAGTGATGTATCATAAATATTTGTTAGAATAGCTTTAAATTCATATGATCGATCAGATTGTAAAGCATGTGGTTGAATATAAAGAATTGATTGATTATTATTTGGTCCATATTTAAAATAAGTTGTATTACCTAAGAAAAGAAATCGATATTCAAAAGTAATGAAATCAATTTTTTTTTGAAAAATATTTCTATGAAAATGTTATAATAAGTTTGACGTTCTAAATGAAATTATCTTTGGTATAAACGAAAAAAAATCAAGAGAACAAAAATTTCGAATAGGAAAAATTTTAAAAGCAAAGATGTATTGAACTTGTCATACTTTTTCTCCACATAAAAAATAAGACATTTAAAAAAAAAGAGTTCTACCATCTGACACACTCTTTCAAATAAAGAAAAAGAAAATTAAATCTATAAAATGGGAGCCTATAGAGAATTTTCAGTTGTCCAATGAACTTTTTTTTTTATTGTTGTTTATTGAATATCTCATGAAAACGACATGATATAGGAAGCTGAAAATGTTAGGATAGACTCTATCACAGATTTTAAAAATTTCATGTGATTTGAATACACCAGGTCCAAGATCGAGTTTTGACGGAGGAAGGAAAGGGCTTAATTGAAATTACCCGGTGAACTGAAACACGATGGATTAGCTGGATCAATATTATTTGAATCAATTGTTATTTCCTCTCCATCGAAACTTGGATATGAAGCTTGTTGATATATACGACAATAATATTTAAATGTCCAATTCTAAAATCACAAACAAACATGTTTTGTTTTTTTTTGTTAAAAATAATTAAATAACCAAAAAAAACAGAACATAATTTACCTCAGCATTAAAATAATTTGAATCAGGATCAATTGAATAAACACCTGGTTGAAATAAAAGACTTTGTGTTATACCATTTGTTATCATTGATGTTCCATTTGCAAGTAAATTAACTCTTATATTTGATGGAATAATTTTTATATAAGTATAATCTGATGTTGATACCTTTGTTTGTAAGTTCATTGAAACAGTAAAATTAAATAAATATGTTCCTATAGGTAACATTTGTGATCTAATATAGATTTCTGATGTTTTAGCTGATAATAATTGAGATATTAATTGATTTAATAATGGTGTTTGATAACATATTTCTGTATCAGTATTACATTGTAATATATTCCATTGTTTTGTATTATTTAATGATCTTGAACAATTAAAACCTATTTGAACAGCTATTGAAAATGCTTCACTACGTTGAATACGACGTGCCCAACGTATTATGGGATTATAAATATTAAATTGTACTATTGGTAAACTACAACCATCACTTGATAATGGAAATGAAAAATAACTTCTTGAACTTATTAATGTTATAGAATTCCATGCATAAGCATGTAACCATGCATACGATGTATTAAATGTTCGTGTAAATAAAATTGATGAATTTTCATAAATAAATGTTTGAATTGGTAATGAACATGTTTGTAAAATTGATGATAAATCATTTGGTAATGATAAACATGTTAATGAATCACCATAACATTCATTTATATTATCTGAATATTGAATATATAAACAAGATAATGATGAAAAATTTTGATATTTAGCTTGAAATGTTTTTGGAACATTCATTGGAACAAGAATATTTTTATCATTTATTGTTAAACCAGCAATCATTGAAAGAATAAAAATATTTAATGAATATGTTCCTATGCGTGATGGATTACGAGTTTTTACTTCAATAGTATATAAACCATCCTTGAATTAAAAATTAAAATAAAAAAAAAATGTTTTTTTGTTATTTAATCGATTAATTTCAACTTACTATTAATAGAGGATTATTTTCAAGATCAATAACTAAACGATATAATGGTGAACCTGTAGTTACTCCAACAATTTCATATACATTTGTTACTTGACTTATTGTTAATGATTGATTAAATACAATAATAGAAGAACTTTTAAAGAAAACATCAAATAATTCAGGAATACCATCTTAAAATAAAAAAAAAAGGAAATTTTAACATAAAAATAAAATTCTGTCTTCTTTTTATTTACCTGGATTTGTCCATGTTACATAAATAACTAATTGACTTTGTTTAGGTATATAATAAAATCCATTATTTAATGTTAAATTACATGTATCACTTAATGAACTTGTTAATGTTGGTAATAAATAACAAACAGTAAATTGATAATTATCAAATGGTGCATTAATACCAATTTTAATTATTTGTGTTATTGATGAAACACGGTTATAAACAGTAAAATTAACTAAATATATACCAGGAGAAAAAAATGTATAAGAACCATAATATGGTAATGCAACATTAATAACATTATTTGTTGCCAATAGACTTGTATCATTATAATCAATAAATAGACGAGAATTTGATGCAAATGGTATACTTAAATCTAGTATATTAATTGATATTGTTTTTGGAGCTAAGAAATATTTAAGTTTAATTTGATTTAAATATCCTTTTTCTATAAAAACTTACTGCCACCATAAATAAGTTGATCTGAAGAACCGATAATATTTGTAAAATTTACAATAAAGCTCGAAACAGCATATTCAACATTAATAGAAAAATTTTTTGTTATAGTATTCATTGGTCCTTGAACTATAATTGTCAATGTATAAGTACCAACTGATAAATAAAGATGGGATTCTGTATCAGCTGCATCAAATTGAGTTTCTAGATAATATTATTATAGGTTAGATGAATTCAAAATTAAGAATCTTATTTATATATTTATTCGATAGAAATAAATAAATATTCAAAAAATGTCGAAAATTGTTAAAACAAAATAGATCAAAGCTATGGATAATAATAATAATAGAAAAATGAATTTATTATAAATATAATGATGAATGAAATTATAATTATTAGAAATTAAACGAAATAATAGAGCTAAATTTTAATTTCTGTTAGTTAAATAAAATAGAAAATTCGCATGTGTAACTTTTTTTTTGTTTCAGAGGTTTGTTAAATTATTTATTTTATTCAAAGTATGAAACCTAATTGGAAATGTAGTAACTACAGATGTGGGGGATCAAATTTTTTTAGTTCCGATCCGAGCTGAGAGAAAACTATTTCAGAATTTATTCTCATTAAATTTATAAAAAAATCTTAAATTCTCATATTTTGAAATATTCAATTGAAGAATATAACTCTTTCTGGTCATCTCTCTTGAATTTCGCTTAGATTAGTGCGACGTATAAGATAATTCGCTAAAAAAATCATAGCAAAACTATTAGCGTAGTCACTGCAAGATTAAGATGTGCAACACAATGGAGCGAGTGGCATTGTAAAAGAGAGGATTAATCAATAAATGTTTCAGATTATGAGTTTCTACCTACCGCTAATACATATCGGTGATGAAAGATATTAATCGCAATATATTGTAGTGAGTGTGAAAGAAAATTAAAGGACAACTATCAAACTAATCCTATCATAGAAATTAATCTCGCGGTTATATCTATCATGACCGGCGTTAGTCTCTTCGTGATATCTGTTATGTTTGTGAAAGGTCCAAATTTCTATCCCTATACTTCAACACTCGTTTTAAATCATGTTTGACAAAAATTTAACTATAATTTTTAGTTCCGATTCGAACAACTTTCTTTCTTCTAGTCCCAACCTCAGTACAGTTTTATTTATTTGGTCCTACACGTCTGTATTAGTAACCAAAATCATTTTTTCTCGTATAAGAACATATCTTGTGTAATCTAATTTATCTCAAAATGGAAAGATCTCCAATTTTTATTTTATTAAATACGAAATTTTTGGATGCTGCATTAGCATAAGCGCGTGTTACCTACTGAACAACTTTCTTTCTCTGAGATTTATTTTCGTCGTTAAGTTATTTTAATTTTATTCTATTTAATGGATAAGTCAATAGAAATCGAAACATAAATAGAAAAGTTGTGAAAAACAAAAACAATTGAACTAACTAATAGTTCTATATATAATAGAATATTTGAATGTAAGATCAATACATGACTAAAAATTTAACGAAATGTCGATAGTCATATTATTATGTTACGAATGATCGATTTTTGCTAATATTTTCATTTTATTAATAATCATGCATAATTAACGATGTAAATATCTAATCATTCGTCTATAAAAGAATTCTTCTTTTAACTTACAAATACAAAATATTAAAGCATTAGAAAACTAATTATTCACTATTTTGTTTTTAAATAATGAAATCTAAATCATTAGTGAACATAAAACAAAAAGTTATACTACAATATCAATATATCTAAATTCTATACCTATTCTTGTTCTAGAAATAATTGTACCATCACCAAAATTCCATGTTATCATAACTATACCTGGATTTGGATCACCAATATAAACTGAAGCTTTAAATGAATTTATACCATTCAATGGCCAATTTAATGAATTAATTGAATAATAAACTTGTTGAAGAGTTGGTACAACTTGTACAATACAACTAATACTTGTTGAATCCATACTATTACTAACTTGAAAAACAGCTGTATAATTTCCTATAAGAAAGATGAAGAAAAAAAAAAAATATATATATATGATTTTTATATATCTAAAATATTTTTCGTTTATCTTACCAAGTGCTGTATAAATAACATCAAGTCCACTTGAAGTAATTGCAGGTGAAGCAAAATAATTAAATGTTAATTGAAATGGTCCATATTTAATTGTTGGTTGATTAATTGAATCAGGTATAATAATAAGTTGTGCATTTGAAGCTGGTTTAGATATTGTATTTGTTGATCGAATAATAAATGATGCAATAGCACGATTATCAACAAAAGCAGCTGCACATTGACTTGATGATGTTTGTAAATTTGTTAGCACCTCAATTGGATTAACTGATGTTGTTAATGTTATGGTTAAATATTTATAAACTGTACTTATAGGATTTGTAAAAGCAACAACAATTGTTAATGTACCAGGAATTTCAAATGTATGATTTGTATTTGGACAATAATTCCATACATTTGTTGGATAATCACCATAATATTGACATAAAACTGGATTATTAGTAATTGTATCACCAAATGAAAATAATATATCTATATTTGAACCTGATTCCATTGTATATTCAAATAGAATAGGACCTGGAAAATATGTATTTATAACTGATGATCGTATTTGAGGATTAATTATAGGTGAAACAATTGCAAATATATTAGATATATAACTTGATGATATATAATTCCATGCATAAGCTTCAACAGTATAATTTATTGATGATGATTGACCAGGAAAATAATCTGTTTGAACAAGATTATATTGTTCATTATATGTGTAATTAACTTGTATACCATTAACAATAATTCGAAATTGTGGTGCTGTTCCTTGTGCTATAGTAAAATTTAAACGAAAATTTGTATTTTTTCCTATGCCACGTTGTTGTAATTGAAGACCACTAATTGCATATTGTACATAATGAATAAATGAATATGATACATTACTAACAGAATTTTCACAATAAGCATAAACCTAAAGAATTATTTAGATAAATATCTATTTGAATTGTATAGTGTTATGATTATTTTATTTTAGAAATCATATTCAGTAGTTATGTACTTCAAAATTTAATATATTATTTAGTTATCACTAATGTTTAAGAGTAGTAATTATAGTAAAACTTCTCTTAAATGAATACCATGGGAATTTTTGAAAGATGTTCATCTTTAGGAGATGTGTTTTTTTTCTTTTTAAAATATTAAATACAGAACCAAGTGATATATATGTTTGATTTTTTCTAGCTAATTAACATTGTGATTTATCATAACTACCGTTATTATTATTAAATTTTATCACTTAATATAAGATGGAGTGTAAGGGTGTGGATGACAAAGTACAGTGTGCAAACTTCAAAATTTTCAGCTATGAAATGACTCTGGACAAATTACTAACGGCTATGTCTCTCGGATCATCGGTCCAATAGCATGCTGATTATACGTTGTGATATACATCTGCGCTTGTGGTTAGTTAGTGTGTATGAAGAGTTCAAAGCAGTTGAGCGCACAAATTCTGCGTCAGATAGGTCTTCTGTTTAGAGTTACAGCTAGTTATAGTTGCAGTGAAGATATCGAGCTATTGAGTCTGTCGCAAAGTAGCTGAAATGCAGGGGTATTTTTCTTCTTTTCAATGAATCTCTATGAAAATTGATTTCAACATATTCAATATTATTAAAAGAATATTTATTTTTACGATGATGTATAATAAATTTGACTTACATTATATTCTCCTGGTTGTAAATATTGATGACTAACATAACTTCCAGGTATATAACCATATGTATAATAATAAAGTCTGCTTACTGATTGTGATGTATCATAATTAATATGACATGCGTAATTACTACCTGTAGTCATTCTTAATTGAAATTGTGCTGTTTCAAATGGATGAGAAGTTGAAACATTTGTTAAATTACCAGCATGTAATGTAAAATTTTGTATAATATCTTCTATAACAATTGATGTTGAAGCATATCTTGTTGAAAGAAGATTTTGTGCTTGACAACCAATAGTATATGTACCAATTAATGGAAATGATGTATTCATCATATTTGTTGTTGAATTTAATATATAATTACCATCAATATACCACATATATATTGTTGCTGTTGCATCTAAATAATAAAAACAAAAAAAAAAAGATCAAATAATTTTAATCATATAAAAATAAATGTTATTATTTTGAAAATACTTACTAGCAGGATATATATTGGCTTGAAATGTTACAGTAGCATTAACATTTGTTACTGATGGTCCAGTAATATTAATCGATTCAATACCATAAATAACAGGTAAAATAGTTGAAGCAGAATATGTTGTTAAATTGTTTTGTGTTAATTGACCTTCAACAGAATAATATCCAACATTATCATAAATAGTATTTGGTGCAATTTGTATGGCTTGTATAATTGTTGTTTGAAGTAAATATCGATATTTTGTATTATTTGATGATAAACTTCCAATTGAACATGTAAATATATTACTTGCTATTGTTGGATTTAAACATCGATAATCTTCAGTTCCATCAATTGCAATATTTTTTGCAATATATAAACCTTTAAATGCTAAAATATCACCAACAAGTACTGTTTTATTCATCATATTCAATGATGAATTTGCAATAATTTGTTGATAATTTATACCAGTTGTTGTTATTGTCCATTGAGCAATAATTTCAAATTGTACATTGGAATAAGTTGATTGTTGAAAACGTTGAGTTAATGTTGTATTAACACATAAATGAGTTATTGTTGAATAAATATTTGTTGAACATTGTAATGAATATGGATTTGTACAACTACCACATGTATTTGTATTATAACAATAAGTCAATGGTGATGTACAACTAGGACGAAGTAACTAAAAAAAAAGAAAAAGAAAAACAGATATTTATAAATCTTTTCAAGTAGAAAATTATTTATTTATTTTATTACATAAATATTGATTGTACCAGCTCCTGAACTATAAAATTGTATTGATGCTATTCGACCAGCAATAGTAATAGTACTTTGAGGTAAAATAACAATATCATTTATAGTAAGTAAATTTCCTGATGAATCTATTGTTGGATTATGTGTAACATATGATGAACCAAATATATAATATTGAGCATCTAAAAACAATCGAAAAAAAAAAGTTTCTTTAGTGATCTCAGAAAAATTTTACTTGGAACATTAATAATTGAATGAGATGGAGTTGATGAATTGTAATTTAATTTAGCCGTTAAATCAGTACCACGTATGGATGTAAAAATACATGAAATAGTTTTCTGTGTTACTGTTACATTTGGACACGTCATTGATACATCCAATGATGAGATTTGATCAGAAACTTTCACTGTCATTGCAGACATTACTGGCTTTAAAAAGTAATATGATTAAATTAGACAGGTTGATATCAAATTTTTTGAATAAATATTAGCAATTTCATTCGTAAGTGATGTAATTTCATAAAATAAAAATGTGTATATCTTTGAACTGTGAAAGACCTTTGTTTCACCGAGTTATGATTGAAAAACTAGCCTTAGTGACATAATACACAAGAGAAACGAATACAGATTTTTACTGCCTACCCTTTCATTTACAAATACTTCGAATTCAAAAAGTATTCTTAAAAATTAAATAGAGCGTTTTGTAGAGGACACTTCAAACTACAAATCTTTCATACAAAATTTTGTCTGAACATACTTAGGTTTTTCAAAAAATTGACTTGATTTGCTGTTAATGACATCCTAAAGTCATCAATGACATGGCTGACGACGGAACGTTTTCAACTGGTCAATATGTTTTTTAACAAAAGTTACTAGATTGTGGACTATCGATCATACTAATTCAGAATATGACCAGGAGAAATTTCTTCAGATCTTCATATGCTGGTTTTCAGACAAATAAAAATGCTGCTAAAATCATTTTTGATCTATTCAAGATAGAGAGCATATAGAGTTCTCTATAACTCAATAATCTTTTCTATTTTTCCAAAAATGAGTTTCAAATAAAATAATATTGTCTTGAGAATTTTCATATTGAAATGTTGATCTGTATCTATTGTATGAAAACTAAAATGTCTATATTATCTGCAGAAAAAGTTACTGTTTTCTATACAATTCGATATGCTCTATAAGCTGAGTAGATCAAAAAACAATTCTTGGCGAAAAACTTTTTAGTCTAAAAACCAACATATGAAGACCTAAGAAGATTTTTTATGATCATATTTAGAATCAGCATGGTCAATAATCTGTAAGCGATTGATCAGTTGAAAACATTTCCTCGTGTATACGAATATAGAAACAAAGCATCTTTTTGCAATTGAATGCAAAGTCGAAATACTAATTCTAACTAGTACGAAATCCTTTTTGGCAAATCTTCAGATGATAGCAAAATAAAAAGTCTTGTTCTGTGATATGAACAGATCTTTGGAAAAATTAGTTTTTATGTAGTAATTTTTGCTGTAAACTTCATCATTGATATAATCTGTGCAATGGAGTCTATCCTAAAATTCTTAGACGTTTCCATCATAACGTTAGACATCAATTTGCTAATTACATTTGAATGAAAGAACTATTAAGCTAATGCCATCTTGTCAAGTATGAGCTGAAAGAACTAATGTTTTTGACAAATGTTCAGGGTAAAGAAACATTAAAAAAAAACAAGTAATAACCTCGATAAAGAATCGAAATCAAATCGAACAGAAGAAGGTATTTGCATGTCAACTCATGTTTCACATTCAACTAGAAAACTTCAAAATGATAGAGAGTTTTTTATTCCAAATTATGATTATTTTATTAGGAAATATGACATCATAAGCCAAAAACGTAATTCGTATATCAACTAAATGATTTTTCAAATTATTTTGAAATTTTTAGTCGAATCGAATGACTCTAGTATACCAGTTCTTTTTGAGTAATTTAACACAGTGAGAAAAAAAAAGAATGTATTTTACTTCCTGCTAATTTCATTTTTCTATCATTATATTTTTTCTATGAACATTTTGCAAAAGTGCAAATTCAATTCAATTTACACATAATTTAACATGTATAAGAATTCGATAAAATCAAAAAATAATATTGTACTAATTTAACAAGAAAAATAGAAACTCATTCCGCAAATCTAATTTTACCTGCATTCCAACTAATGATCGAGCTGCCATTGATATTGAAAATTTGCCAGTTTTTGAAAAAATATGTGAAACTATTGTTGGTGTATTCAATATTCCATTAAACCAATCCGTTTGTGTACCATCACCAAAATCAATAAGATAATTAATATAACTAACTGCACCTTGATAACTAACAGCAAATTGATAATTTTGATTAATTTGTAAAGCCATAGGTGATGTGCCACCAATTAAAACAATACTTGCCGACTAAGATTTTATTTTTTTAATAGATCAAATACAAAAATAAAAATAAAAACAAAAACTTACATCAATAACACCCATTGAAGTATAAACAAGTTCATAATAATTATCACCACAATAAACATTCGAATTACCTGTACATATCTCAATTTGACATAATGTTGTTGTTGAACTTAACAATGAAATATTAGTTGATAATGAACCACAAAAACATAAACGACCAGCAGATACACTTGCATATGCATAACCAGCTGCTGAACATGCTTGCATACATGTTGCAGGTGTATTCAAATTGAAATCATAATTAGCTGGACTATATGGATAGATTCGAGATGGACGAGTAATTGATCCACAACCTAATAGATCTAAAGAAAAAAAATATATATCCATTATTCATTGATTGAGTCTTATTTGTTTCCTTTTTATATATAAGTTTACTTTGTGTTTCAACTGAAACTGCTGTTATATAATTGATAAAACATAACTTAAGAAAAAAAAACGAATAATTATGATTAGTAATAATCTATCAAATAAATCATACCGAAATCAGAACATGGAATAACCAAGTTCGATTCATTGGGTTGAGAATAATTTGTTTTTATTCTTTGAATATTTCAATTCAAGTTGAAAGCAACTTTTTTCTTTCAATTAAAAATGTAAAATGATGTGTTAGTTATTTCCTAAAAAAGACGGTCACAACTTCTTTTTTTTTTCTTTGTTCCGTTTTTTAATACTCGTTTTCAAAAGTACGTGTTATAATTATTTTAGTTGACGTTATATTTTCTTTAAGAAAAAAATTACTTTTTGAACACTTTTCACATTTTTCTTATATGCGCATTTTCAAGTAATTAAATAAAAAAAAATTTTATATCTATATATATATATATAAATTGAATATAACCAATTTTGAAAAGTGTTTATGAGAGCATAAAAGAAAAAATATCGAGAATATTCTTAATGATCAACAAGCAAATATAATTTTCAATGACCAAAAAGAACTTTATTCTTTCTTTTCTTTTGTGATCTAATAAGTACCATCAGAGAGATTTCTCTCCTTCTTTGTTATTTATTGTTTGATAGTTGAAAATTGCTTTTGACAGAAAACAGAGTGTCTAATACTTTTCGAACTTATGATATTAATCATAAAAAAAAAACTTGAAATTTTTAAAAAGAAAATGCTCAACATTCTAAGAAATATTCTTAAAAACTAATGACGTCAATCGTTAAGAAAAAAAGCTACAGCATATTCTCAATTAATTATACGTAGCATCATTTTCTCAAGCTTCCGTTGAAATAACACAAACGATTTTTTTTTGACCTTTTTTTTTATTACCACCATTGGATAAATATCCGGGACTGAAAGAAAAACATTTCTTTTCTTTTGCAATTTATTTTCTTATTTCAGGCACTTTAATTAATAAGTACTCTACTCTACATACGCTTTGACATGATATATAGATGTGTTTAAAAGTACTTTGGTAAAACTTAAATTTTAATCTATATACAATTGTTCTTGAATACAAATAGCTATGACCTGAATGTTCCAGGTTGTTTGCTTTTTTAATAAATTAGTCTTTATTTATTAAGATATACATAATTTGTAATTTTACATTTCAACTGAAATCATCAAATGATGAGCATTGTACTAACGAGTGATCTAAAAGTTTCGATCCGTCTCTGTAAATTGACTTTCTGTATACAAAATACATATGAAGATAGCTAACTGAATTATATAGTTTTGTAGAGCGAGATTGAAGCTATCATTTGAAAATAAAATAGTTCGAATTTCATCGAGATCACGAAAACTTATCGTTCCTTTATTCAGTATGAATAAACATTTTATATTTTACAGCAAAAATAAACATTCTTGTTATATCTATGTGATTAAAGTGGAGCGAAATTTTAATTTCTAGATATTTTTACATGATTCGATAGAGTTCGACAAATTCTACAAGAATTATTTATTACTTCATATTTCATTTGTAATATATTTTCGAAAAACAAAAGAAAGCTAACTATAAAATGTATAAAAACTGACGTCAATAATTATCATAATAATTAACTTCGTAGCTAACAGATACTTAGTATCTCTTTCAGCAAGTATTACATAGAAATATCTTTATTGAATTCAATCTTATAACAGTGACATATGTACCGATATATATTTGTTTTTGTCGTAAAATTTCTTGATTTTTATTTTTAAACATAAAAAGAAAACAAAAAGAAAACAAAATAAACAACATTATGTTTTAATTTTGTCTTTTAAAAAATTTTTCAATTTGATTTTTAAAATAAATTGGAAGAAGTGATAATATTGCGCAACAAGATAACATTAATATTGAACTCCAAGAAAAAACATCCGATGGTGATGATAATTGATGAATTGTTTTACCTGCTTGAATAAATAATATTGATGGTAATGCAACACCAACAAATGTACCAAGAAAAAATGGTTTTAATGGTACATCAATAATAGGTGAACTAAGATTTATAAACCAATTTGGTAAAATCGGTGTTATACGAAGAAAAATCATAAACCATAAAAGACTATCTGAATGTTTTTGAACCTATATACAAAAAAAAAACACATACATACACAAACATTTCTTTGTATATTATTTAAATTAATAAATATATTTTTACTTTTCTTTGCCAATCAATAATTCTCATTCGAAAATATTTTAATAAAATACGTCGGCCAAATAATTTTGAAAGTAAATAACAAAAACTAGCACCCAATGCTGAACATAAACAAACAAGAAATAGTGCTACAGGAAATGGATAAAGAAATCCAGCTAAAATGCTTAAAAATATTGAACCTGGGATAGCAAATGTTTGTAAACTGAAAATAGAAAAAAAGCAACAAACAAAAACAATTTTTTTTTTCTTTCGTAATTTAAATAAAGAAATAATTTGTTCAACTTACAAA
The DNA here is from genome assembly GCA_905250125.1 of Rotaria sordida. Lineage (NCBI taxonomy): Eukaryota > Metazoa > Rotifera > Eurotatoria > Philodinida > Philodinidae > Rotaria > Rotaria sordida. The sequence continues at coordinate 71,073 of CAJNOL010000575.1, read as the reverse complement.
ATATAAGTCAAAAAGAAAGCAATCATTATTATATATCGATGATGTTTACTATATTTATATAAGACATTGCCAAGAATTTTTGCATCATCAATTGTTTTCGGAATTTTAAAAGCACTTTTTTCTTCACTAGAAAAAAACAAGTTTATTTAGATTCTTTTTTAATTTTGTTTTTTTCGGAATTTTATAATTATCTACATACGGATCAATATTTGGAAATAAAATATAGATCATTAGTAAACTCGATATTGAAATAAGAAATATTAGTGCAAGTAGAACGAAATGACGACGTTTTATACGTTCATTTTGTAGAGGAATTGAATGATTGATCATTGATGTTGATTAAAAATCTAATTGAAATATAAGTTAGAATGAAAGCCAATTCGATTGTAAATAACAAGATCTTAAAAATATTTATTTGAATTTCTTGTCAATCATAACGTACTATTATTTTAATTTATATATCATGAACGGAAATGATTATCATAGTTTAACGAATCGACAGAACCATCAGAACATTATTGAATTCAAGAATAATCGAAAGTTTATATAACATTTAAATAAAAACACTAATTAGATTTCTATTAGGATCAATGATTATACTATCTTTATGATTGTGCCTACTCTCACGATATTCTTATTTTTGTATTTATTATTCGGTACTATCATTACAATAATAACACAGAAAATGAAACTTTAGTCAAGTACAGCAATTCTAGAAATGAAATATATCATTTTGTTTGACTTAGCATTGGATTGATCATTGATAATATCATGATGAATATTTTCATTTGTAAAATGGAAGAAAAAATTCGAACATGTTTAATCTCATATTATTTTATACAATACTTACTTTAACTATTTTGACATTAATATAAACAAATTAAATATCTGAAAGAAAAAAAAATAATGATGTTTTTTTTATTTAAAATAGAAACTTTTGTTTTTTTTTATTCAAAATAAAATTATATACAAGAAATAGGAAAAATAAGCATTGATTTTTCTTTAAGAATGTTCTCAAAGTAATTCACATGTTCTACTACGTAGTCGTCCTTGAAAGGATGTTATTGATTGACGTGGTTCACTAGCAGTTTCATGCATTTTTGATGATTGATTATTATTAATTCTAGGATTTGTTATATTATTTTCAGCACGATGTGATATAACATCATTGCTATTTATTTTAGTTGATGTAGTTAATTCAACAGAACCTGCTGATCTAGATATAGAATTACTTGAACTTAATGATTGAGTAATACCATTTAATTTTGATGTAACTGGTAGAGAATCATTGATTTTTACAGATTTGATAGTTTTCATTTGTTTTAATTTAGTTTCTTCAATTTCTTGTTGTTTCATTTCTTCGAAAACATGATGAAATGGACGTATTTGCTTATTTCCTAATCGATCTTTTTTACTTAATACAAAATATGTATTCATTGGTAAAGAACCATTTATTGTCATTTTCAAACGTTCTTCAAATTCATATAATTTTTGATCAAGTAATTTATATGTTTCATAACTTATATGAATATGTAATGCCTAGAATAAAAAGATTTTTTTTTGAAAATTATTTATTTTTTGTTTTAACTCAATAATTTCATCTAGAAAAAAAAATCCAACTCAATTAACTAATTTAAGGATTTGTTGGTTGAATATCGCTTAAGATAATATTTTCTTCATAGAAAGAAAATTATTCGAAGGTATAATTAGATAATGTATAGCAATAGTTGTCAGATTTCTTCACATAGAAATATAGAAAAGAGATTATTAAAACAAAAGACCAGGAACCTAATTATTTCAAAGAGTTAATACAAATATTAGAGACGTAACTAATGGTAGACTGTGCTAGGTGTTGCTCTACCACCAGTTGAAAGAAAAACTTGAAGATTATATTGTATGAATTTCCTATACGATCTTAGGATCCTGCTCTATCACTTATAATCTTCTGGTTACATCACTAATGAATATATGAGCAGGAATATATGTCTCCTATCTTTTTGAATATATCCATTATATGGTCGATATTTTTACCATTGATAAAGTAGTGTTCATAGCTCATATTTACTATGTAAAAACAATATTTGAGAAAGTTTCTCTTATAAATATGAACTATAAACATTCCTTCATTAGTAGTAAAAATATCAGGCCACATGGCAGAAATATTCAAATTTTTCTTTGTTTAGTTACTTTATAGGCACTCTATACAAATACATACTTTACAAGTTTGTTCTATTATATTCGCTTTTGATACTGCATCACCAAAAAGACAATAACGAGGCATTTTAATTCCAGCTATACCAGCAATAACTTGACCACTATGACAACCTAAAAAAGAATAGAAATTCTATTTCGTTTTGGTTTGTTTTTTTGCGTATATATTCAATGACTAACCAATACGTATTTTAAGTTTTTCATTATTCGTTGGATTTGATACAGTAATAATTGCATCAAGCATATCAAATGCCATATCAATAATTTCTGAAGCATGATTTCGAGCACCTGAACAAGAGAAAAAAAATATATTAATAATTATTTTATGAAGAAGAAATAACTTACGTTCAGGTAAACCACTTACTAACATATAAGCATCGCCAATTGTTTCAACTTTATAACAACTATGATTTTCCAAACATTTATCAAATTTAGTATACATTTCATTAAGAATAGAAACAACTTCCATTGGTGTAAGTGATGCACATATTGATGTAAAACCAACAACATCACTAAATAATACTGTGCAACTTTCAAATGTCTATAAAATAAAATAAAAAAGAAACATGGATTTATTAAAATAGAATATGTAACTAACAAATAACGAATAGAATTCTTGCTATTGGTCATTCTGCAGAACTATTCAATAACATCCTATAGAGATCGCTTATACGTATGTTAATGTTCAACAGAAATAAAAAGATAGAAAAAAATTTATACATTATTGATAATTTAATATCAAAATCACTTCTATTAGAATGAAATTTGAAATAGAAAATTTTGCTTCTTTCAAAATCGAATCTCTAATCGATTACATGGTATTGAACTGAAACTTTGTGGATATATTAAAATACTTTAAAATGTTAGTTCTGTTTCTTGTGATCTGTCTGAGCAGTAACAATGTACTGTACATATCCGAAACACTGAAGGATCTTTTATATCTTCGATATCATTCGATCAATTCAGGAAACAGAATCAATTGCATTTTCTTTTGAAACTGATCCTTAGGGTTAATAAGTCTCGTAGCCTTTTTTTCTTTTCATAAATAAGTCTTAATCAAAGGAGAAAATTCATTTCATTATCAAAATGTAACGGTTTTTTTTCTTACATAATATCGTAAGTTCATCGAGTCATTCACAGCAACGGAGAAAATAAAAAATGATTATGACATTTACCAGTGCTAAGTGTCTTCGTTCAAATAAGAAAAGGAAATTGACTCTGTCATATGAAGTAGTCGAATGACGTCGGAAACACCAATGATTTCAAAAAGAATGTTAAAATTGCTATAGCTCTAACACAGAATGACGCATACGACTGAAATTTTGTTTTCTGTAAATATAACTAGGCAATCTCAAAATGTACACAATGTATCAGCTCAATACCATGTATTAGCTTGAAAATCCTATTTTGTAGGACAGAAAGAGACCTTAAAAAATATCTCTAATGTTTTTTAAGAAGATTATGCGTATTACTGTAGTATATTTCAAAAGTCTACTAGTTTCATTATAGATTTTCCAATATCTTATGACTAGGTCAGAGTAAATTAGATAGAGAAATATTAAAAGTTCAGATACATAAAATACGGAAATTTATTTTTTTCTAGAATTGATTGTATGAAATATCAAACAAGTCAAGATCTGAAAATAGATACTCTAATTAATTCACATTAATTAAAATTTTTTGTGTATAAGATGAAGAAGAACACATTTTGTTGAATAGTTTTTGCTACCATTTCTCAAAGCATAAAATTTAATTTACACTACGCTTTTTTTTCTTGTCTAAAGAATGACACGGTTTATTCGGACAAGCAAAGCAAATTAACTATATAAGTGAAACATTGTCAAAGACTCCTAATTACAACTGAAGCTAAAAAATAAATTTCAATAGTCAATATAATATTTTTACTTCACAAAGATTAGCTGTTGTTTCACCATTACGTAATCGATCAGCAATTTTCTTTGGTATCATTTGATATAAAAGTAAATCAGTTTTTTTCATTTCTATATCCAATTTTTTCATACTCTCTTCTAATGCTTTACTTTTTTGTTTTTCCTAAATAAAGAAAAATAATAATAATCAACATACTTTGACATCATAATTTTAATTTACTTGATCAAGTGCTAAATTAAGTTCAGCACTTTGTTGTGTACCAGCTAAGACTAAATCTCGACTTGAATCATGCATTGAAAGATCATTTATAAATAAATCAGTATCAATCATAACATCAAGATTTTCTAGGCTAGAATAAAAATAATTATAATGGTTCTTTTTTGTTTAATCATCTTTAATAACAAAAAAAGAAATTTTACACTGGTGTTGCTAAATAAATAATTGTTTTCCATTCATGTAAATATAACATTTGACCACGAAGTCGTAAATATATTTCTTGATTATCTCGTTGTGGCGACATAGTTAAAAGCATTTCTAAAATAAAAAAAATGAATAAACTAAAAACTATAAGGAAAAAAAACATGAAAAAAAATTCTAATTTTACCAGAATCATTTTGTTTGCTTGCATCATTTATTTGTGTATTATTTTCCTGTATTCGTTTACGTAATGGTTCCATTGTTGTAAATTCAAATACATTATTCGAATACGAAATAATGTGTGCCCAATTTAATGTAATAATAGGTCTGAAACAAAAAAAGAAAATGTTTTTTTTTTGTTTTAAAGAAAAAAAAACATATATCTTTGATATTTTACCGAATAAGATGAAATATGTCGCGTACTAATTCACCAATAATATTTGGAAAAAGTTGTGTTAATGAATCTCCAGCTGATATAATTTTTAATGATTCTGATATAACCATATGAAATGGAAATAATTCAAAAAAAGTATTACTATCAAGTGATAAATCAAGGTCATTTGAATCTCTGTTTGCTATTGTTTCTTTTACGAATGCTGTATTTTCAAATTTAAGTTCTAATATAACATATGTTACATCTAATTCTTCTCGTTCACTAATTATTTCAATTTCAACATCTGTGTTGTAATAACGACGACCAATCTAAATAGAAACTTGTATTTTTAAAAGAACGAAATATTTGATATATCTTTAATAAATACACTTCTGGCTTTCAATCAAAAACTATAAAACTCAAAAAAAAAAAATTATTTCTCAAATATTGAAATAGGAAATTTGATTATTTACAAAGTTTCAGTTAAAAAATATTTCTAAACAAAATAATTTTATATAAAGTAAAATTTTGAACAATATATTTGTTTACACTTTTATTAATTTTTTTCTAAAATAATCAAATATCAAACCTCAGTTATTTGACCAACTACATAATGAACAAAGCCTCGTCGTCGACTACGATAATGCAATGTAAGACCTTCAGCAGTTTCTTTTTCAACATAAAATGATGGTGGACGCATTCGTGGATAACTATAACGCATATATTCATGTAAATTATCCAAACCGTTCAAAAAATCTCTCATATTATGTCCACTAAAAAAAAAATAATTCTCAAATATCAATAGAAATAAATAAAAAATAAATTATACATACAGAATTCTTAATATTCGATCATAACCATAAGTAGATATATATGAAACAAATTCAATACCAAATAGATCCATAACATCACTCAACGGTTCATCTAAATAAATGATTATTTTTGTTTTTAAAAGATCACATTTCTTTAGTTAGAAGAATCATATTATCATTAATTTAAAAATTTATTTTGTGTATTTTCTATAGAAACTGGTCGGTTTTTTATTGACATCTACGTTCGCTGCAACATTGAGACATCAACTTTATGATAGCATGTCTTTGTTGTAGCGGTGTGTTCCAGTGCTTCAGTATATCTGTGTAGTCAGTGTACCCTAATTATATTGCGTCAGTGGTTAGTAAACTGAAATTTCACATCCCTAGAATGACATCTTTTCAATCAGCATTATGTATGACATAGAATTTTCCTTTATTTAGAATGAAAAATAAATTAGAAATAAAAATATTCTGATTTAATTCAACAGAGTTATATAGATATTTAATAGATCTATATATTGTAATGATACACATTTTTATCTCTCTATTTCAAAATTAAAATTGGAAATTGTTTTTTTCATAAAAGATTTTTAAATTAATTAATAGATAATAATATTTATGAATAATCTTGCCCTATCATCTGGTTTGATCTGCTCATCAAAATAAATACAATCAATTATCAAAAATATTTTAAACTAACATGATCTATTATTTGTCTCATCAATCTAAATCCGGCCTTGCATCAATCAAGGAATACAAAAAATTCAGGCTTGTTGTTCTTATTAGCTTATTCTTTTCTACTAACGTGATCTATTAAGAAAAACAAATATACATACTCTTCATTTGACTTAAAAGTTGCACAATTCGTATAAATAATGTTTCACCATATTGTTGAAAAGCTGAAAATGAATTAACATCAATATTAAGTGTTGTTTTTATTTGTTCCCACGTTTCTTGTCCATATTTATCTCGAATAATTTCAACAGCTGATTGTAATAGTAGACCATACATTTTGCTAGTCTATTTTATTTATGTTTATGTAGTCATTTACTAAAATAATAAGAATGATAATAATAATAAAAAACAAACTAAATTCAGTAAAGATAACTCTCAAAGAAAAACAAAACTAAAGATTATAGATTATTAATGTGAATACAACAAAAGGAAATATGAGGAAACGGAAAAGAAAAATAATTTACAAGTATGAACAATGAATCGATAGGTATTGAATTGCTTCTTTTTAATCTATGCTCATCCTTCATTTTTTGAATAAAAGAAAACAGTTTGATTTTCCCTTTCCTACTGAGATGCATTCATGCTAAAGTTGTCGATGGAAATAAAAAAAAACAGAGAGAAACATTTGAGAGAAAGAAACACAATGGCCAAAGGAGTCAAGTGTGTGATAAAAATGTGTAGTCAACAACATGAATACAATCTTATAGAAAAATATAATAAGATACATCTTTGACAAGAAATTTCTTTTTTCTCTCCTCATGCCATATTTCTTTTCATCATCTATTATTACAACACACATGCATACATACAGTCTTTTAATCTTAAGTCGTAAAATAGAAACTTCATTAAATTATTTTTCATTTCTTTACTGAATTTAATTAATGAAGAGCTTAGTTTTAAAGAAAATCGAAAATTATTATATCAATTAAGTGTGACTGGATAACACAGAAAAATAATTCTTTATTAAGTAGCATATCAGTAATTAATATTAAATGGAAAGGAAAAACAAAATGACAACTAATACTCATTTCAAAAAAGAAAGGCGGATGGATATTTTTTGAATAACTTTTGATAGAAATAAGATAGATTACTTCAGTTGTTACTGGATGAAAGAGGAGATGAAAATGCATAAAATCATATATTATAGATTCCCGTAAAATGTTTTCTGAAGATTCTTTTTAATCAGTTTTCTAAAAAAAAATGTCGAAAAATGGTTTCTTATAAAATAAGAAACAAGCGAGAAAATGATTTTTTTTCACAGTAATTGCTTGAGAAGTCGACTGAGAGTTTTTACTAGAATACCTATGAAATCTGGATGATTAAACCTAAAAACTTGAGACTTACGTAGTTTTGTAGATCTTTCATTGATGGTTCGGATACTCACTTAATAATTGAAAGTTTACTGTAATCACCTCAGAGGACACTTTTTCCTCAAAAAGGTCGATTGAAAAGCATAAAAAAACTAGATCAACAAAATCTATCGTATATGATTTGATGTGTCTCCATCTTCTCTTTCCGAAGGTGATAATCGCAAGTCTCTATCATGTTTTCATCAAAAGTTATTAAAAGAATTCACGTATGCCTTTTTTTTAAAAATGGACATTAGTTTTAATTGTTTTTTCCACACGAAACTATACGCTTCAATACACAATTAAAAATACATGCGTGTCAGCACGCTTGCTATATACTCAAAATTAGATATTATATGAAGATAAAAGAAGCAAAAAAATGGAAATACTATTTTATCTTCACACAACGAGCTCATTCCACATCATAGGTTTTTTTCTTTGTAAGTGGTTATTTGATGTATGAAGAGCATTAGCATAAAGATTAAATGTTTCTGTTTTTTTTTAAATATTTGCAACCTAGCTTATGCACATCTTAGATGTGTATTAGATAGGACAATATTATATGAAGATAATGATGTAGGCTATTGAGAAAGAGAAGTGAAAAAAAAGAAAAAGCAAACTAGAATGAACTTTAAAGTCTTTTAATATTTGTTCTATCACTCATAGATATGAAATATTTATGTTAATGTTGGCATATTCAGATAGTCTTGAAAATAAACTCAGAATAAAGTTGTTTTTGATCATTTTAGAAAACTATATTTAATCTACTGTCTTTTGTTTACATACTTTTGCTTTCAATCTGATTAGACTGTCTATTCAAGATCTTCTCGAAAATAATACTTACTTCTTTAGAAATTATTATTAAACATCGAAACATAAATCAAGCTCTTTAAAGCTGATTAAAGAAGAAAATCATCAAAACTTCAACATAGCTTAAAATTTCGATAATCTATATGTCCATATAATACACAAGTCATTGAAGACTTTATATCTTCTAGATAACATTTATATAAAAACAGCAAATACTCACTTATGTTAAATGAACTCAATAAAAAAAAAGGTAGCTCAATAGAAAAAAAAAAGCTAAATTATGAAAGGACAAACGAGACAAAGATAAACATAGAGACATAAGTCAATTAGCTAAATTGTTTCAGCCATTGTCACAAATAATTCTTGCAAATTATTCATGCGAAGGAACATGATTTGAGATGTTTTTTTTGCCTGAATGTTTTTATTCTTATGGTTTCTATCGTTTTTCCTTTCTTTTCTATTTGAAAACTTCTCAGAATTAAGAAAAGTTTTTAACAATTTTCGAAAACTGTCAACCATCACCACCAATTTAAACATCGGCTTACATCTCTCGATATACGTATTTGAATCTACAAGAAAAAAAGAAATTTAAGATAAATCTATTCGTCATCTATGTATACACACACAATTGAAGAGAATTTTATGAAACTTATTTGTTTTTTTCTTTTTACAAATTTAAATTTTTACGTGTATCGTTCAACATTCTATAATCGGATAATATTGTTTATAATTCAAATGATTCCTTGAAAAGTTTTATTTCTGAATTAGTTACACAATTGAAACGTTAAGTACCAATGAATCATGTAATTTTTAATATAGTACTATTTATACAACATTTATCTGGTGCAATTTATCTAAACAGAACAAGTATAGTAGTATGCTTTTATGATTTAACTTTGTTATATCAATAAAACTGCATCGGAGAAATTGCGTTTGACTTTTTTAATGAGCATTTACAATTTTATTTAATGCACGAATACATCTTAATATCACAAATGACGCAAAAATGTGTCTATAAAAAGATCATCTAATTTTGTATTTCATTCATGTCACAGAAAAAAAAATGTAGACTGATTTTACAGAAACATAAGATGTTCATTTTTGTTCTTATCACAAATAGGATCATATACAAAAAACTAACAGATGATTAGACAAGTCTAAATTGTTCTCTTTTTTTATCATTTAATTAAAAAAAAACCATATATTAAAGATGTTTTATTATTATGGTGGAAAGTGACATGAATGTTACAACGTCATGAAGAAGGCAAGAAGAGCACTCTTGCTTTCCAGCTACCCTGTGGTATGGAGTGTTACCAAACGACAGATTCAATAACCCGATATCTTATCTACAACTATGAGTAGCTGTAGCTCTGAACAGAAGATCGGTCTGGTGCAGAGTGCTTGAACTGAAGTGTTTAAGCTCCCCCACATACTAGGTACAAGAACAGGTGTATGTCACAACGTCGTCAGCATTGCTATCGAACGCGTGATCCAGGACTAATAGACACAACGTAGTCATGCAACTATGACGGCTTATGACGCTAGATATTGCATATTGAAAAGATATGACTTAAGACAAGATGAAAATAAAAAATGGTATTTAAAAAAAGTTTATATCTGATTTTTCTTGGTAATTTTGATATTCATTTACCCTTGCGGTGTATTATTACTTGATAAGTCTCACTTGTTTTATGTAAAATAAGCAAAGTTATTTTGCTACTTTTTCACTATGTATCATGTTAGTAAAGTTTATTCGAAAAAGCATGGTCGATTTTAATAGATGTTAATAAAACTGACAAAGTTGCTAGCAATGGAGTTTGGAACAAAGTGGAAAGTTACTTGTAGTAATGAAAATATCTCGTGTATTTATTATTTTAAAAATTTTTTATGCCGACACCATACTTCTGAATACTCGGTTAGCAATCTAATAAGTCGAGACCGATATCTCCTGATGACTTACAGCTTTTAATAAGAGGAAGAGAAAACATGAGCATGATGATTCGTATCAAATTGAACTGAGTTTCATGACTTTATTAGGCTCAAAAAACAAAGCATTATGAATGAACAGCTTAACCTAATTAGTCTAGACAATCAGGTTGTCATTTTTATATATGACATATCATTCGAATGCAATACGAAAAAAAAAATGATGAAGACTACATCATAGAATTTTCAAAAATTTAGTGAAATATTGATTTTTATCCGATGAATCGAATGATGTTATTTTTTTTAATGTTTCAGATCATTGCTCATATCGAAACTGATTTGTTTTTATAAAGCCTTTATATAAGTTGACCTGAATAATCGAATAAGGAAACAAGCAGAATAAACAACTATGATAAGTAGATATCCTTGAAACGACTGCTACTGATTAAGATGTTATTAGTTTAGCTCGCAATTTAAAAATTAACCCAAAAGGTTATTCTACATAGAAGCTATTGGCGTTTTTTCTTTTCAGAAAAAAATTTATGGTGGAACTAGGATTTGGCGCGCTCTAATAGGCTCACTTAACATATTAAGTACTACTGCTTGACTATGATAGTAAGGAACTCCTAAATTTGTATGATCATTATTATTACTAAATGCTGATCATCTTAGAAGTTTATGCCTCTTTTTCTGAATGATTTGTGAGATATAAACGTTTCACTTCATTTGCCATGACATGGTTATAATTACTGGCTTGAGAGAGATGGAAACTCTTTCGTTTTAGCAAAATCTTATTCTAATTCTCCTCTATCTACGATACGAATTTTAAGTATTAACTCTTAATAATTACTAAAATAGAACTATTTTACAATCAGAGGTCGTTGTTGAAGTTCGAGGCATTCTTCCAAAAAAAAAACATTCATAACTCAGTCGACGGATATTATTATCGCCTAAAAATTGCACTAAATACTCTAAAATGTTTTTAGATTATTCATATAACATATGAGAGTTAACTAGCTTATGATTCGAGAATATCCATTGAAAATGAACCTCCACTATTGAAACTTGCATAGAAAGGCAAGGGTGAGTGAACAAGGGTAGCCCATGTTATCATATATATTGTGGTTAATGTCGGTCATAAGCATATAGAAATATAATGACAATTCAGAGAAATAATATTAATAGGTGAAATATGATGAAGAAGACTTTATACTCACTCGAACACAGTCATTTTATTTATTTTGCGTTTTTATTTCACTTTCTTTATACTTGCAAGCAAAATTAATAACATATTAGACGTCAATAGACAAAATTGGGTCGTTACGTCTTGATGCTTTTCTGCATTCGTGAGTTATTCAATACGTAAGAAAGTTAAAGGAACCGTACTTCACAAACTATGCTGATACTCAGTTGGCTAAGTTGTAATTAATATATGTCTAGTACCACCATTCATTGATTATTCTAGTATAAAACAGGTTATTTCTCAAATGATGTAAGAACTTATAAATATTCTAATGATTGCGTAGCAACCAAATATTATAACATGGAAAATTGAAACAGTATATTGTTCGAGAATTTGTCTGGAATTCATAATCTCTTTAATTAATGAGAATATGTAGGAAAAATACATCAAAATGTTATGCAATACTAGTCATTGAACATTAAAGCAACAGAGTAACAAAAAAATTACTACTATTCAGATTTCTAGTAGCCTATGTCGAATCTTGGAAATATTCTATTATAGTAAAACGAATCTGAAGTATCCGAATTTTGATGATGCATAGAAACCACGGAATTTTTTTATTATTTAACAATAAAAATTAAATACTGGCGATTTTGTATAGAAAAACATATAAGTATACTCTGAAAATCAAATAATAGTTAAGCATTGAACGAATAATAAAGCATGTCACTTGTAGAAATGTTAAATATTTTGATCTTCTCATCACAGTCGAAAGAGACCATTTGAAAGACACAAAAAACAAGTATTCAAAAAATCGTTTATTATAAGAACTTCTGTGAAAAATGTCACTGTCGCTTACATTTATTTTTGAGTGCTTATTTTTACAGAAATAAGAAGGCCAGTAGAATATAAGCAGTGATGAGATAAGAGGATAGTAACTATATTTTTATTTGTGTCTCTAAAATACATTTGACAATCTGCACAGCTCTTTACTTCTCATAGATAAGTATTTATCTGCGTTCGATTCTTCTAGCACACTTTTAGAAATTTATGTGATCACGTATCGTAACTAGTTAAGCATTTTTATAATTTTCATCGGAGTTGAGTTAAAGAGTGAGTACGATATAAAAAAATTAGCAACACTATAGAACTTTTTTTTTTTGATACAAATATGTGATTAATTATTACAGACCTGTAATTAAAGAAAAACAAAAAAGGTGATAGATAAAGAAACCAGTGTAATAATAAAAAAGGATTATCAAAGTTTAATCGCTAGCAATGCCATGTCCTACAGTTATGTATATGTCATTCTATAAGATGCATAATTAAAACAACAATCGGAAGAAAGACAATCAGTTTCTCGATTGTAAATAGAATATTGAGTATTGCATCCAGCTTATCTTATGTTGGAGAAGATCAAACATTCATAGAAATAATATGGAGTATACTGATGAATAAGGATATCTATGTCATGTTCACCTCATAGAGATAAATGTTTATGTTGAATAAAGTATAAATAAATATAATAATAAAAGAGCTTATAAAGCGTGTGTGATTATGGATGCATATATTGTATGTAAAGTTGCCTTATTAAATCGAGATGCGTCCAACATGTCACGCTATATTGAAAATGTTTCGAAAATATTCTGAAAGTTTTCTATTAATCAAAACGTTTTTGTGTCTAAAATAGTATTCAACGATACGAATTAGGAAGTCTTTTTTCTTAAATATAACGTTATATAGTTATGTTACAGCAATAAACTATTTAGATATTCTCTTGCACTAACGTCTCATTATACTAATAAAATAAAAAGCCAAATATATTCTTGAACTTTTTTAATAATATGGTGCTGCTGTTAAGACTTTAAACAACATATATATCTCAAAGCATGCTTTATATAGATTTAGTTTCGTTGTAATGAGCAAATGAAAGAAGACTTGTAACTCAACTATCATTTATAATGATCTCTTATGCATCATTGTAAAGATGCAAAAATAAGCGACGTATGACCGATTGCCAAACATTTGACTGAATATATTGAAAGTGTTATTGTAATTATGACAACATCGAATATGATAATTCGCAGAGCAATTCTTTTGAAGTTCGAAAAAATGCCTATTGGAAGCTCGATCAACTTAATTTAAGCCAGGCTCAATCAAGAAAGAATACATCTTATGACAGCATTAAAACTCAATTTAATTCAATAGATAGTGCTTGCCTCACATAGAAACCAGATACTCTGTCATATTTTTCTTATAGTTTTTTTTGGGCAAGGATGTGAATGACAGTTTTCTCTTCAGTAACCCTCACTCTGATACTCTCATTTTTATATATCCTTAAATTGTATGGTAGTTATTGATTTTAACTAAGTTTTAATGTTCTCATAGGATATATTCTTTCTTAGTTGAATCGGACTCAAAAAAGATAGTTTGTCTGTCTCGGAAACATTCTCGTTCATAATTTAAGCAGTTTATGATGCAAATTTTTATGATATAGACGATCTTTTACTTTCGAACAGTAAATCTATAAATGCCCGAAACGTTAAAAAAACAGCACGTTCCAAATAAGAGTGAACTCTTCAGCATTGTTTTGTAGTTTATTTTAATGTATTTAAAAACTCTTTAACAAAATTAAAGATTTGATCTTTTAACGATTGATTATAAATTATGGTTGAAGAAATGTATCAAATCCCACGTGATTTCTGATACACATCAGACAAGCTGCAGTGACTGACCAGATTGTATGTTCATTATTTCCTGTATTCAATTTAATTCCAGTATGACTCGGATGTCGTATTTGTGCTAATTCTCTTCCTTCGGCTTGACTTTTCAAATAATTATCCCATTGAGGCAATTGGTTCAAAATAGTTGATAGAGGACACCAATGAAGAGAAATAACTTCTTCATTTGGGGAAAAATGAGTTGTTAAGAGATCCGCATGTTCATTGGGTAAATATAATGGATAGATGGCACTAGCATTAACAAATAAGAAACGTTTGAGACGTGATCGAATGTTTGTTGTTATTTCGCTTTCATGTGTAATACTATTCAATGCTCTTTCAGCTACATCTTTTTGAAGTTCATTTTTCTTACATGGATTTGAGGATGGTAATGTTAATAATAACTGTCGACTTGGTCTAACTTCATTTTCTTGTTGTTTTTCTTTAACAAATTTAGTAACAAACAGTAGCCAAGTTTCATTATTTTCTTTTTTATGAATTAACAAATGAATCATTGTACATCCAGTTGGATTGGATTCTAAGGGTAGATCGTTCATTTGATCACGAGTAAAACGTTTGTAGATTGCATTTGGACTGTAATAGATGCCCAACTTGCCTCGTAATTCACGTAGTCGTACTGGGCAATTATCTAATTCATGTTGCCCACGACAACTGTCCAACCAGTAACACTCATAACGTGGATTAACTGTTGTAGCAGTACTGTTACAGCTGACACCACTATCTGCACAACTAACACTACTACGTCTACTACTGCTCGATGCCATTACCAGAAAACAGCATTCTCTCGCTTTTTATATGGTGATGACGCCCTTTGAATTCTTTTTCTTCCGTTCTTTCACTCTATGTTTATTATATTTTTACCCACAAGAAATACCCAGATAAAATTTCTTTTTAACAACAACGTTGACTCATAAAGAAGGCGCTTGGATATCTTCTACGTTTTTCATGTTCTGTTTTTGTTCTCTTCTAATAACACAGTGGGGAAAAAAAAGCATCATACAAAAATTCATTATGCCCGTCATTCTCCTCCATTTTTCCAATGGCGGGCCCGATCCGTCTAATATCTTATCGTCTTTTATTTCTCATCCTTTGCCAAAAATTTAGCAGTGCTGTCGTTTAACAAGTAGACATGCACACTGATATAAAACATGGAACATACTTCTGACGTGCGTATCGTATGCAGACAGAGAACATTTTTCTTTAAAAAAAATCATCTTTTCAAAGCTTTTTAACATATGGTTTTTATAACGTTTATATTTCCATCCCAAAGCAATGAAACAAAGTACTCTTTCCACTAATCGATAATTCATAGAGTCTATTACAAAAAATGTTTCTCAATTTTTCAAAGGCAATACTTCTTTTTTTTTTGTAATCGATCTACAAATGACAGTCCCAATTGCCAATGCAGAATCAGCAGTGGACAACAATCTGATCGATGAGATAAATGAAAATTTTAAGCGGAATTCATTCGTTCAGGTCAAAAATGCGATTTTCCATAATAAGAGAAATATCACAGCACTACCGGGATAAGACACCTATTCATGATGCACATCGATCTGCAGATGAATGAATGAATAAATATGAATACATAAAGATACTTTCCATTTGGAAAAATAAAAATCCAGCGAAAAATGCATGAATGCAGCGGAAAAATGGTTGCTATCAGTGAGAATAGTGCTGTATGACAGCAGAAAAATGCTTTTCAACTATCAATATTTACACATATGCATAGATTCCCTTTGGAAAAACGAAAACCCAACGAAGAAATGCACGAGGACAGCTGGAAAATGATTCCTATCCGTGAGGATAATGCTATGTGACAGAAGAAAAATGTTTTTCAGCTATCCATATTTACATATATACATATACATTCCATTGGAAAAAATTAAAATCCAGCGAAAAAATGCATGAATGCAGCGGGAAATACACGAGAACAGCAGAAAAATGGTTCCTACTAGTGAGAATAATGCTGTATGACAGCAGAAAAATGTTTTACAACTATCAATATTTACATATATACATACGTTCCCTTGGGAAAAATGAAAACCAAGCGTAATAATGCATGAATCTGGCGGAAAAATAAACGAGGACAGCAAAAGAATGTTTTTATCAATCAGAATAATGCTATATGACACTAGAAAAATATTTTCAAGTTACACGTATGTAACCAATGACTCACCATGATCCTGCTCTGGATCTCTTTTCTGTCGATTTTTTCTCTTTCATCTTTGCTGTTATTATCTTTTCTCTTCTTTCTTATATTGCTCTACATATCTGTATAACACACTAAAGACATTTGAAAAGTTAGATTATATAAAATAAAATTAAGCGCGTGTAAGAGAGAGAACAACGTATTGACATATATATATATACATTCTCGCAGAGGTGGATTCAGAAAATCAATGAGGAGGCGACGGTTTGCCGGAGGGGGCGGCAATCATAGTCAAATAACGGTTTTCGAAGCTTATTCGAGCCAGTACAACTCTTTTTTTCTGCATTTCTGCTGGAGAAAAATGGAAAAAAAATCCGCGAGGGAGCGGCGGTCGCTACACTGAAAACAAATTGGTATGATACCAAACCAAAAAGAGTATCGCAAACGAAAAAAGGTTTCGCATATAGTACGGAACCTAAAAAGATTTTGAATTCGTTTCAATTCTCTGAACCATTTTAGGTTCGGTACAGACCACTACGAAAAAATTTGAAAAAGTGTCCTGAGTCAATGACAATCAATTTTAGTCACCCAAAGTTTTGTACAAAACCTTTTGAAGGTTTCGTATTGTCTTCCTAAATGGTTCCGTAATCATACAAATTCTTTTGCAGAGTACCGAACCATTTTGGAGGGCAATACGAAACCTTCAAAAGGTTTCGTACAAAACTTTGGGTGACTAAAATTGATTGTCATTGACTTAGGACACTGTTTCAAGTTTTTCGTAGTGATCTGTACCGAACCTAAAATGGTTCAGAGAATTGAAACGAATTCGAAACCTTTTTAGGTTCCGTACTATGTGCGAAACCTTTTTTTCATTCACGATACTCTTTTTGGTAGGTATCGTACCAAATTTTTTTCCAGTGTAGTTCGCCGAACACTGGATCCGCCACTGCATTCTCATCAGAAAAATGAAATTTCAGCGGAAAAATGCTTTAGTAGTGTAAAGTGCTTTTCGCTAATGCGAAAAACGATAGAAAAAGATGAGAAATGTCTCTTTAGATATATGAATGTTAATGTTTATATATTCATACAGGATAGAGAGAGAAACGAAGATCTTACGGAAATATGATATCTGAGAACTGAAGTAATCCTGAAGAAAAAAAACGAATCTGGTTCATCATCACAGTACTGTAATAGAATTATATATATGATTCTTTCCGAACTGAAATACAGAGGAAAACACTAATTTTTCCAAAGAAATCTGAAACAAAATCATTTACTTTCTTCCTCTATTACTGTGTCGCGAAGCGAACATTGAAGAAATGATCGAAAGCTGATTGGTTCATTGAACTCGTTTTTTTTGATTCGTCAATCGCTACAAGATATTCACTAACTTATGTAGCAAACAAGTATGAGAGAGAAATAAACACGAGATTAACTTCCACGTGCGCACCAATATATTCTTGTTTCAAAATTCTTTCTCCATCTCCTTTGACGCAATCTCTTCCCTCTCAGTTACAACTAAAATCAGAAACTTTCTTTTTTCCTCTTCCGATAGAAAAATGCCTTAATGCTAAGCCTTCATTTTATCAAATGCACGATACAACGATAAAGCGAACAGCCTTTCTTTTGACTTCAATCATTACTTCATTTTTACGGATCCCTTTTACTAAGGAGAATCAGTCATTTACCATGGATTTTACTTTTTCATCTCATGAAGCATTAGAATAAGTAAAAATAAACTCAAGCATTTTTCTCATCGGAAAAATGATCTTGACATTTTTCCCACTTATTTTTCCTATGAAAAGTTACATTTTTTCTATGGATTTTCATTTTTCTGCTGAGAATGTATATATATAAGTAAACTTCAGCTGAAGTATTTTTCTCATAGAAAAATGATTCAAACATTTTTCTTACTCATCTTTCCCATGAAAGGTTACACTTTTCCTATGGATTTTCATTTTTTCCGCCGAGAATGTTTATATATAAGTAAACTTTAACTGAAGTATTTTTCTCGTAGAAAAATGGTTGAAACAATATTCCTACTCATTTGTCCTACGAAAAGTCTCATTTCTCCTATGGAGTTTTATTATTCCGCTGAATATGTATATACATAAGTAAACTTTAACTGAAGTTTTCTCATAGACACATGATTTAAACATTTTTTTATTACTCATTTTTTCTATGAAAAGTTATATTTCTTCTATGGATTTTCATTTTTCATGTGTTGTTTCGTTCGTCTAAGTTATTCTTTTAAGACAGGGGATTTTTGATCAGAACGATTCGATTCCGATTAAAATATTCATTTTTGTCACTGATCGAAAAGTTGTCCAACCCTCTGCAGAATAAAGGCTTAAACTATTGCATGGTTATGGAGTGAAAAGGAAATATTTATATGGTGTGGTGTAGAGTAATGCTAACCATTACTGAACATAGTATCGTGGGCTATCGTGTCAGAATGGAGAAACTGACCGAATAATATAACGAGATGATGACAAGAATGGTGTGTCTGAGCAATCAATTGTGAAAAACAAAATATATACCTTCTCTGAGTTACGACCAAGTGAGTTGATCTTGTTCCTGCTAAACGGCAACTCTTTCAAACTCTTGTACATACATGAGTATCTGATCAATGTGCAACAAAATCTAGCATCATTCACTTCAACACTATAACTGTACTTTTTTAGATGTTCTTTCCAGTACACAACTACAGAAAACGCAAAGATTTCGAAATATCCTGCTACGATCTCTCTTTTACTGAGCTATTCCTGCTAATCCTTTTGATAAAATTAACTCTTTTATTAAAAAATGACATAGTCTGAGTGAAAATAATAGAAATAATTGTACGACTACTAAGTTCCAAACATCTGGAGGCATTTTCCGTTTCTCAGTATTTTAATTCGAGAATGGTAATTCATTGACAAAAACCGAAAATTGCTTCGTTGGAAATGATCAACGAAACAACGCTCAGTAACAAAGATTTTGTGCCTAACTTTTCGGATGCTCTTCTCTTCTTCTATTGACTATTCAAACAATTATCTTATCAAAACTTGATTGTAGTCTTGAGAGTTTTTGAAAGATATATCGAAGAGTATTGTAGAGGAGTTTGTAAAATTCCCAAGATACTGTATACGCAATGAAAACTCAAAATTGCAAACAAATCATGGAAAACGTAAGAAACATTCAAAGATGAAGAATTTGCATGAAGTTTTAAAAAAGCCTATCGTCTGTTGTTTATCTGTGACAAGAAGAAACGCACAGTTCTCTCTTTTCAGTTAGTAGCCATAACTGAAAGTGCTGTCCTAAAGATGTTGCTGATGAATACAAAGGTATTATCGTAGAATAGAAATTCAATGAAAACGAGAATTTTCTCGGAACTACAAGTTCTCATGATTCAAATAAAATAATGTTCTCATTCGAATTTGAAGGTTTCCGATGCGCATCTGTAGAAAATTTTTCTTCTCCTTGTCATAGGATTTTCAGTTTCACAGATCACAAATAGAAAGAACATGAAAAACTGGATGAATGGTGAAATTATCGCGTCTCTTCCATGATATTTCGTAGAAATAATCATAATCGAATTTTCTGGTATTGTATTGCCTATAGTACTGTACTCGTAAAGCACGATGTTCTCATGCTTTGCTCAATCAAATTCAAAAGTAAATTAGTGCAGCTTGTAGCACTTGATAAGATTTACAAAACAGTATATTAATTTTGATATAACAGATCTTAAATTAAGTCAACATATATGGAAGACTGAAAAAGTCAGATTCTTCAAGGTCATAGATTGAACGGCAATGACGATGTCAGCTCTCTTGTATTTCACAGACACATCATAGAGGGCTGACAATTTGGATTTTGAGAGGCCATCAGATGAGTCTTCTTTTGAAACCTTGAATTAAAATTTCAATCCAAACTAAATAATTTTCTTATGGATGACATACCTGATCGATTACCATAAAATAATCACAAAATATGAATTTTAGGATTCTACTGCACTTTCTTGAGATCCTTGAGGCTCAGATTTTTTTCCGGATGTTTTTATATGGATGGATACAGTTTGTGATGGGCTTTCTGAATATGAAATCAGATTTGTGGAGTCATTGCATTTTGGTACACTTTGAGCCGAAATACTACTAAAAGTCATCTATGTGGAAAATGCGATTTTTCCAGTGTAAAATTTTGGGCAGCTTGGAACGGGCGACAAAATTACTTCTTACAAGTAGTTTTGTTGAGATTTCTTTTCTCTATCATTTAAAAAAGCTGCACCTCAAACAGATGAGCTATCGTTGAGAAAAGTCAAAAATACGAGTACCTACCGGGACCATCACATTTTTGCGAAAAAACTGGGTCTTATAATAGACCCTGTCACTGTTTTGGTCATAACTCTTCACAGACTCAATCAGAAAGGTTCATATATTTACCATAAAATTTTCAGATCATGGTCTATCGAATGATAACAGAAAATCGAATTTTAAAATTTTCGAGAGGAGTAATAGTCTTGTTCAGGGTGAGAATCTGGTGGACTCTCTTAATAGCTAACTGAAGTGCTATAACATCCATCAATTAACATATATCAAAAGCATGATTGTATCGATTAGATTTACAAGATAACTTAACCAAACAATAAAAAAAAGAAAACAAGCAAGAAAATTCAAGTTGAATTTTTTCTGCATCAGTTTAATGTAAAACTAATGCAACAGATATAATTGAAACAAGTGATTATGGTAGCAGATCTTGATATAATTAATCACAAGGCTCAATAATATATAGTTGAAATTTACTATCAAAATCCTTTAGTTATAATAAACAAACATTTTTTTATATTAATTTTTTTTTCGATATAAATCAGATAAATTCAAAAATTTTCTTTTTTTTATTTATTTCAAATAAGAATATTGAGATAAAAAAACACAAATTTCTTCTTTTAAGATTTGGTACAAATATTCCTCTAAATTGATTTCCTTTTATTATTCTAAGTGTTCTCAACTCTCGACATTTTTCTAAAAAAAAAAATTTTTCACAATCCAAAAAAATATCTAAGAAAATTTTAGAAAAACAGAAGATAAATAAATAAAGCTTTATTGAAATTTTATACTTATCTTTTCCTGTTCGTCCTGAATTTACTCTTGATTAATAACAAAAAAAAATTTTTAGAACAAAACGAAACAATTTATTTTAAAATATAAAAACGAAATCACTTGTTGTTTTTATTTATTCTTTGATTTTTCTAAAATAAAAAAAATATATTTTTTCCTTTTAATATTATATTTACTGTTTTCTAAGAACTATTTATAATATTTTCTTTAAAATCTTCGATTTCTTGATCGACTACAATGAGTTCATTCAAAAAGGACAGCATTTGTCCATCTAATACCCAGATAAGAGATAAAAATAATATTCATCGAATGGTACTTCTTCACAAATACAATACTTTAACTCTCATGTCACCAAATTTATTTTTATCTTTTATATTTATATACATAATGAATTATATGAGAATATTATCCTACAATCAATCAAATATTTGAACGTCTTATATATATGATTATAAACAAAATGCAACATAATCTATATTCCTATTAATTTTAGTTACTTATAACGTTCAAATTTTTCTAAACCTTGTAACCTATTGTAATCATTTATAGCCTTTTGAGATTTGCTTAAAAACTAAAATAAAATGAGATTAACTTAAAATATAATTCTCTTACTGATAGATTAATAGGGTTTTTTTTTATCCCTATATATATTGTAATTAAGTTTTTTCATACAGTTAACGTCTTTAACAACATCTATAATAGAAAAAAAAACCAATTGATTAAATAATTTTTTATCGAAGTAATTTCATTATTTAATAATTAAAAAATAATATATTTTACCTTCAAATTTTTCTTTTTTGTAAAATAATTCAATCCGTTCAATATATGATAAAAGATTTTTTTTTTAGTGTATATTCATTGTTAACAGACGATAATTTGTTTATGATATCATTCAATGTCTAGAAATAATTCATACATAAATACGTATCTATGGTTTTCTTCTTTTTTCAATAGTCTAAAACACTTACTTCTATTGATCGGGTGTGGGTATGGGTGTGGGTGTGTGGTTGGAATGGGTGAGGGTATGAGTGGAGTGTGGGTGTGTGGATGTGTGGGTGTGTGGGTGTGTGGGTGGGGTAGGTGAGGGTATGAGTGGAGTGTGGGTAGGGTGGGTGAGGGTATGAGTGGAGTGTGGGT
>CAJNOL010000575.1:0-48231 GCA_905250125.1 Rotaria sordida | reverse complement strand
GAGTGGAGTGTGGGTAGGGTGGGTGAGGGTATGAGTGGAGTGTGGGTGTGTGGGCGGGGTGGGTGCGGGTATGAGTGGAGTGTGGGTGTAGGTGTATATCTTCTCTCCTTCCACACTGACTCCCACATCCACACCCACACCCTCACCCTCATAAACGACGACATATTTTACAAGGAAAAATTTCCTTCGATTTTATACGAAGATTTTTTTTAATCAATTGCTTTGAAATTATTTGCTATTAATAGTCAAAATTATTTGTATTTGTTTGTAAAGAACGTAATAAAGTTTATCAAGGGTGTGGGTGTGGTGTGAGTGTGAGTGTGGAAAGAGAGAAGACGTACACCCACACCCACACCCTTATTTTAGAAAAAAAGCCATAAAACAATTTCAAGAGCACAGTTTCGCGGAGTTTTTCCTTTCGTTTGAATTTTCTTTAATTTGATCAATATTTGTGTTTAGTTCTCTTATATCATACTTAACCCTGTTTATAGGAGAAGTCGCTCAAAAAGAAAATAATAAAAATTTGGAATTAATTAATCAATTTGAAAAATTAGAAAATGGATATTTTTCAGTAAAAAAAAAACAATTTTGATCGTTCCATAATTGTCTTTATCTTTTTCTTGTGTTTTAGAACTCTTATTACTTATAAAAATTTAAATTACTGGAAAAAAACAAAAAAATTATTTTAACTCTTTCGTTTGAAGTTTTCTTCTTAGTTCACAACTAAAAAGCAATTGTTTTTTTTCTCAAATATAGTTTAATCAGATTTTGTTTAGCTTGTCCATTAAATTTTTACTTGCAATAAATCTTGAAGAAAAAAAATATATTCTATTTATTTTAACATAAGAGTTTTAAGTCCTCGTCGTATTAATTCGTATTTGAAATATAAGAGAGAGGATATTTTTCAATAATATATTTCTAATTCCAGAATAATGTTCATGTACTTCTTTCAAAAATCATCGTTTAATGGGATTTTTAATAGTTAATTTACTATTGAACAAAACAAGAAAAGTAATTATTTGAAAGAAACAGACTAAATAAAATCTATCATATGAACAATAGAAATTATTTTTAAATTAAGTTTTATTTTTAAAATAAATATTTTTTCTTTTAAATCTAACAAATTAATAAAAGTATAAATATTTTTTATCACATAGAATACCAATAGAACAACTTTAATACAACATAAAGACTTATTTTTTCTGAACAAAGTAAATTACACAACAACAAAAAATATAAATGATAGAAATACAGGATCAACAATGACTCTGAACACATTTTGAAAGGTTTTATAGAAAAACAAACAAAAAATAATTTTTTTTTTGTGAAAATCTTAATCAATTAGGAATTGGTTTGGATAAAATAATAAAAATAGCTGCAATTATCCGAATTACTGTTCCACCACCAAATATAAAATAATTTCTTAACCCAACTATATCTTTAAAATATAATATCGACCAAAGCACAGCTAATGTCGATGGTCCGATTGATATTAATGGAAACGATATTGCTTGACTCAATGAACTATTTGCAACCAGGAAACCTGCTTCTGCAATTGCCCACATAATTCCACATATGAATGCAGGTAATATACTTTCTATATAAACATATGGACGATTACGTTTAACAATCATATATATTAAATAATAAAATGATGACGATAAAAAAATTCCAGTAAACAGTGAAAATATATAATGAAGACCATTTTTTGATGCTGTTGGATATTTATCCTTTCTATGATCTTGTATATATGTACTTGGAGTAAACATAAGACCAAAAAATATTCCACTTATAATAGCTAATACACATCCAATTATACGCATTCGAATATCTATTTTAGGTGATGATAGAGTACTATCCACTTTTGATTCCTCTTCAGTAAATCTATTTATTGTTAGTGTGCCATCTGATTGAAGAATTGGTTGTTGCTCTTCAATGTTTTTTTTATTCTTTCCAGTATTAATAAAAAGAAAAACGAGACCGCTAAGAACAGCAAGAGTAACACCAATGTAATTAAAAACAGGTTTTTCGACTTGCTCTGCTATTAAACCAAACCAACCGAAATGTCCACTTGCCCATCCTATTTTATGCACATTTAAAATTATATTCTTATGTAAGTATTAAAATATTTACCCATAAATAAATTTGAAGTGCACCATAATAACATAGATAAACCAAGACCATTAATAGTTATTACAAATACGGAAAGAATATTTCCTGTTGTCCATAAAGCTCCTCCAATTAAAACTAATGGAAAAAAAGGAGGGCTTCCAACAATTAAATTAATAACAGCACCTGTTATCCATATTCCGCAACACATAAAGAATTGAAATGAAAGTCCATCTTTTATTGGATATTTTGCTGCTGGAACAAAATTTGAACCAAAAAAAATAACTGATATTAATACAGATATATAGCCAATCCCTATGGGAATTGTTGGGTCAGGTGATGGAGTGATGGTGGAATTAGCTATGATTGTCGTTATATTCTCTGTAATCTCATCCTGGAAAACATGCATCTTCAACATACAATTATTTTATCTTATATGAAGATATTCGACCTTGACCCTCTGGTTGCTCT
Source organism: Rotaria sordida (assembly GCA_905250125.1). Taxonomy (NCBI): domain Eukaryota; kingdom Metazoa; phylum Rotifera; class Eurotatoria; order Philodinida; family Philodinidae; genus Rotaria; species Rotaria sordida. The sequence continues at coordinate 45,651 of CAJNOL010000575.1, read as the reverse complement.
TTTACTAAATAACCAGCAAGGTAAAAAACAAAACACTTTTTTTTTATTTTTTTCTTTATCGATGAGAAGCTACCACGAAGGAAAAAAAATTCTCATTGGTCAACACATCAGCCAATCACTGATGGTCTACATAAATACTCCACTATGGAGGACGAAACCATGGACATGGCTTCCACCTAACAACCATTCAATGAGCATAAAACGCTAACACACGAAACTTTTTCATCCAAACGAAAACTTCAAAGCAAAGACAAAAAAAATCATTACATACACAATTGAATAATTTATAAGAGTATACAACTCTTATATAGAGAATGAATTTCCAAACGTGTTCCGATCAGAAAAAAAGGAGGTGAATCACATCTCAATATACTGAGTTCAGACATTGTTATCGATTTTTCTCAACTGAGATTCAGTTGCAAAAAGACAAAAAATACATCACTCGACGCAGAATTTAATGCTCTACAAGGACATATAAGTATTATATAGAGAATCCATTTCTGAAGTGGGTTCCAAAGGAAAAAAAATAGGTGAGTGGCACTCCGACACTCCCATTTTGGATGTTGAGAAAGGCCTTTGTCCACTCATCTTCCATTGCAAAAATCCAACAAATACACCATTAATTAGAGAATTTAATTCTCTACAAGATGGTGTATTTCAAACACAGAGAAACGATTTTTACATGCAGTCGGGCAAGGAAAAAACGACTCCACCCAGATCACTCATGGGCGACTACAGATATTGGAACCTAACCTTGGAACCTGACCATTCATTGCAACACAACAACAAATACACCATTAGATAGAGAATTGAATTCTTTATAAAATGGAGTATTTCAAGTACAGAGACTCGATTTTGAAATGGGGTCGGCAAAGGAAAAACAGGACCCCACTGACATGATTCATCATTCCGTTCAGATATTCCGAGCCAATGTTGTGAACTCATCATCCATTGCAAAAGAACAATAAATACACCACTAGATAGAGAATTGAATTCTTTATAAAATGGAGTATTTCAAATACAGAGACTCGATTTGGAAATGGGGTCAAAAAAGCAAAAAATTACCCGACGGGCATGGCTCATCAGTGAATTAACATATTGGAACGCAATTTTGCAAACTCACTATCCATTGCAAAACAACGACAAATACATCATTAGATGGAGAATTGAAATCTCAACAAGATGGTGTATTTGGAATGCAGAGAATCGATTTTGAAATGAGGTCGGTAAAGAAAAAAAAGACCCGACTGACATGGTTCATCTGTCAGTTGAGATATTGGAATGCATTTTTGCGAGCTCACCATCCATTGCAAAACAACAACAAATACACCATTAGATAGAGAATTGAATACTCTACAAGATGGTGTATTTGAAATAGAGACAATCGATTCTAAAATGGGGTCGGCAAAGCAAAAAACGACCCTACTCACATGACTGAGCAGTGAGTTCACATGTTGGAAGCCATTTTTGTGGACCCACCATCTATTGGAAAGCAATAACAAATACACTATTAGATAGAGAATTGAATTCTCTATCTGATGGTACACTTGTTGCTTTTTTGCAATGGATTGCGAATTCACCACAGTGGGCCCCAATACCTTAACTGACTGATGAATCATGTCAGTCGGATCTTTTTTTGCTTTCCTGACCCCGTTTCAAAATCGACTTTCTGTATTCCAAATACACCATCTTGTAGAGAATTGCATTCTCCATCTAATCGTGTACTTGTTGTTGGTTTGCAATGGACATTGCGTTCACAACATTGGGTTCCAATATCTCAACTGACAGACGAATCATGTCACTTGCGTCCTTGTTTTTCCTTCCCCGGCCCCGTTTCAAAATCAATTCCCTGTATTCGAAACACATCACCTCGTAGAGAATTGAATTCTCTATCTAATAGTGTATTTATTGTTGTTTTGCAATGCATGATGAGTTCACAACATTGGGTACAAATATTCGAACTCGCTGATGACTCATGTCGCCTAGGTCTTTTTTTCATTTCCCGACCGCATTTCAAACCGATTGCGCTTATTCCCAATACACATTCTTGTAGAGCATTTACTTCTCTGTATGATGCTGTATTTGTTGTTGTTTTGCAACGCATGGTGAGTTCACAACATTGGGTTCCAATATCTGAACCCACTGATGAGTCATTTCACGCAGGTCTTTTTTTTCCTTTGCTGACCCCATTTCAAAATCGACTTTCCCTATTTCAAACACCTCATCTTCTAGAGAATTCAATTCTCTATCTGATGCTGTATTTGTTGTTGTTTTGCAATAGACGGTGAGTTCGCAAAACACGATTTCAATATCAGAACTGACTGACAAATCATGTTACTTGGGTCCTTGTTTTTCCTTTCCCAACCATATTTCAAAATCCATTCTCTCTGTTGCAAATACATCACCTTGTAGAGAATTCAATTCTCTATCTAATAGTGTGCTTGTTGTTCTTTTGCAATCGATGATGAGTTCACAATATGGGGTCCGAATATCTGAACTCACTGATGAGCCATGTGAGTTGGATCGTTTCTTGCTTTCCAGACCGCATTTCAAAATTCATTCTGAGAATCGCGAATAGACCATCTTCTGGAGAATTGAACTCTCTCCCTGGTGATGTATTTGTCGTTGTTTTGCAGTAGATCATGAGTTCAAAACATTGGGCCTCACTATCTGAACTCACTGATGCATCATATCATTCGGGTCATTTTTTCCTTTTCCGAGCCCGTTTCGAAATCCATTATCTGTATTTGAAATACACCAGCTTGTAGAGAATTAAATTCCCCATCTGATGGTGTATTTCTTGTTGTTTTGCAATGCATAGTGAGTTCACAACGTTCGGTCCCAATATCTGAACTCGGTGATGAGGCATGGCACTTGGGTCCTTGTTTTCCCTTTCCCGACTGAATCTCAAAATGGATTCAGTCTCTTGCAAGTACGCCATCTTGTAGAGAATTAAATTCTCTATTTAATGGTGTATTTGTTATTGTTTTGAAATGGATGATGAGTTCAGAACAATGGGTGGGAATATCGGAACTGACTGATAAATCATGTCGGTCGGGTGTCTGTGCATGTGGTTGTGGTTGTGGGTGTGGGTGTGGATGGGTTTTCTATGCTGTCACATGAACACTCACACCCACACCCACACACACGCCTACACGCAAGTTCGCTCATGCATGTCATATATGACCTCTTTTTTCATTATATGACTATTTCAAAAATCGAATTTGGAACTTGTGTAGATATCATTAGAATTGCCTTTTGATTCTCTATCTAGTGATATAATTTTCAGCTTTTTGCAATGGATATTTACGGATCTATGAGTCAATTTGTTTTGAGAAGTTAGCTCATGTATGTCATATATGACCTCTTTTTTCATTATATGACCATTTCAAAAATCGAATTTGGAACTTTTCTATATATCATTAGAATCTCCTTTTGATTCTCTATCTACTGATTTAATTTTTATATTTTTGCAAAGGATATTTACGAAGCTATGAGTCAATTTATTTTGAGAAGTTAGCTCATGCATGTCGTATATGATCTTTTTTTTCATTATATGACTATTTCAAAAATCGAATTCGGAACTTGTGTAGATATCATTAGAATCGTCTTTTGATTCTCTATCTAGTGATATAACTTTTATATTTTTGCAATGGATATTTACGGAGCTATGAGCCCATTTATTTTGAGAAGTTCGTTCATGCATGTCATATATGATCTTTTTTTTTGATGATTAGTTGGTTGAAGATATAAGGGCGGTCCTGTTTGATGGGATTACTAATTTTTAAGGTGCTGTAGGAAAATGTGTTTGGTTGCTATGGAAGGTTTTGATGGTATTTTATGGACTACGAGTGGTAAAATATGCTCGAGCGCTGATTGGTCGGTTAGGGGATTGATTCTGATTGGTGTTCGTGCTAGCTTCACATCGATTGTTTCTTTCTTTTTTAGCCAAATACCTTGAAAAATTTCAGTTTAAAGAAAAAGTGCAATTTAATCATTCTTTGCTGTTATTATTTCCATACTTTTTTACTTTTGTTAACAAGAAATGATTTTCATTCTTTATACGTATTTTTTATGTATTTTGTGTACATCAATTTGAGAATTTTATTCTATTATGTGATCAAATATCGACAATTGAAATACATAGTTTATCGAATCTGAGAGAAGCTTGTTTCTAATTCAATGTATAATCACATGTCTAAGTTAGCCGATGTAATTCTACGAGCTAAAATGTAGAACTGACGTATTTCATATAAATTAATAGGTTATATAATATACGTTTTTTTTTATCTAGTTAAGTATATATTTAAAACTTGGACTAAATCAAAAGAAATGTCTGATGTTCAGTAGACTGAAGAGAGATGTAGAAACTTCGACTTAACATTCAACTAACATAATACATGTATAAACTTCACGCAAAAATAGTTATTTTTGGAAAACTTCTTTAGTATAATATACAAATTGCAAGGTATTCAACTTGTATCTTTTAATTGTTGATATAAGTTAGATGGTTATAGGTGCGACATTATTAGAGAAAGATAACATTTATCTTTGAGATATAAACACGTTTTTTGTTTTCGACGATATACGCAATAAATTTCACGTTTGTGAGACTATACGTAATAGCCATGATATATGGTGAATTAGTACTAGGACGTGTTTCATGATTTCTGAGAGGAAGACATAAATTTCGCTTTATACTTCAACTAATCCTTTTAGTGTGTGTTTCAAAAAATGTAGACCCGATCTCAACTCTGGCATAATTGAACTCGGGAACAACTTTGAATTGTGAAATAGGCCTGATAGAGAAAATTGTTCTCGCGTTACAATTTACATGCAAGAAACACTTTCTTATCAGTATTATTTGACTTTAAAAGAGACCGAAGATGACCTATTGTGTATGGCATATATGAAATTTATGCCGCTCTCATAAAATCTTCCATTAAAAAACTCAAATTCCATTGGAGTTAGACAGACAATATTTTACAAAGAAAATATTTAATTATATTTTATTAATAACAATTATACAAAAAAAACTGAGTATGATGCATGATACAAACAGTAAACATCTGACAGGAAACCAGATGAAAGAATAGCTTATGTACGTTAAAAGCTATCTCCACACCTACAACTCCACATCTAAACAAATATCCATCTTGTCTCTCTTTCGTGTTAGACATACATGAGTTACTTTTCATTTTAATAATGTGTCATCTTTGATTCGCCTGTTTCATCATATACCCTGTGCCCTATTTGGCTTGTCCAAACGTAACGCGCTATTACATCTTTGATACACTTTTTTTCGATTATCTCAGAAGGTTTGAGAGCTAGAAAGTTCATTCAAATGCCATTCAACGCAACTTATTACACCCTCTTTATGCTAATAGAATAACTTTTTTGGCTGAAGTCTCGGGCTTCAAGGAAGGTTTTATCATCATGTAACACTGTTATATAGAAAGACCATTTTTCTCCAGTACCGTTGATACAACTCTGATTTCTTGCGAAAGTATTTCTACAAATAAAACACTTCTATAGTCAGTTTTGTCGAGCATTGAACAAGCTTTTAAACAGTAAAAACGATTTTCTCGAAACTGTTTTTGCTCAGATAAAAAATACAACAGACAAACGTAACGCTGTTTCACAGGTTTTTGTTGATCGATTGTGAGGTACTTAACGTGATCAAAAATATTTGGTTTTCATAGATATAGGTATTTTCTCTCTATATATAAGCTCTATGCAAGAATCAAGTTGCTACATCAAAACGTGAGATCATTATCTATACAGTAAGTTGAAAACTGTACAAGAATGTACCAGTTGTCATTAGCGACGAAAATTAAAAATAAATAAGCCATTTTATAGAGAATTAAATTCTGCATCGAATAGTATATCACTCAACATTTTTTGAAAAAACTTCCTGGCTAGGAAATTTAAAGTACAACTTTTGAAAAGTTTAGAACCTGGTTTTCAATGCCGCTATCTAATTTCAAAAAAACTAATATCAAATTCGTAATTAGCATGAAAAAATGCACCTATTAATGCAGTCAGGTCTGTTCAACTCGAAAAAAATTTTTCAAAAACTGGATCAGCGAAGTGTCATGTCATACGAACAATCCATATTACTTTTTTATGATCAATATAAATTTAATTTTCGCTGAGAGTCGCCACATTAGTATGGTTTTACTTTCTCGCTCTTCTCTGAGATAATCAATACCCAGTAAAAAGGATTTCTATGAAAATCAGAATTATTTTTGATTATCAGTAGATAAAAGTCAAATTTTCTCTAAACCATCCACTTTTTGCACCATAATCGGATTAGAATCGATTGAAAAGCTAATCGACTGAATCGATTTTTATTGATGTTTTTTACCTACAATGCGATTTTGATCGAAAATCGATTTTAATTTTGTCAATCGATTGAAATCTCAATCGACAAAAATCCAATTTATGTATTCAAAATCGATTTTTATAGATTATCTCTGATGTAATTTGATTTTAATCTTGTCAATCAAATAAAATCTTAATCAATAAAAATTTGATTCATAGATTTTCAATCGATTACTAAGGATTATTCTAGATATAATCCAGTTTTAATCACAAATAGATTTTAGTCTTGTCAATTGGCTAAAGTTTCAACCGATAAAAATTAGATTTACAGACGCCCTATCGATTATTAACGATTATCTCAATTGTCATCTGATTTCAATCAATTGAAAGTTCATCGAGAACATAGATCATGTTTGATCGATTTTCAAAATTAGTAATGAAGTAAAACAGATTATTTTTGTAAGTAGAAGGCAGATATAAGATAAGTACAATACGTGAAGATAACAATTATGACAGTGTCTTATATATACAGAAGTCCTATATAAAAAAAAAAGGTGAAAATATCCATACAATTGATGTAAATCGATTAAAATATTTTAATCAATTTCTGATGCAATTGCACCATCTCAGTTTAAAACAATTTATATGACAGTTGGAGATTAATTATAATCGATTAAAAACCAAGAATAGATTGAAATCCATCAAAAAGCAAGAATATGGTAAAATTAATTAAGTAATAAGCGATTAAAATTGATTAACAGATAATACGAGATTGAAGCGGATTAAATCGATTTTTTTCATCATTTTTTTGCATGAGAAGGACCTCCATTTAGTTATACTTCATCCTATCGTTTACAAACCTGTATACCAGTATAAAAAACTGATCAAAACCGAACTGAGATCAATTATATGAGAATTTTCATCATGACTATTGCAAAAAATATTCAAAATTATAATCGATTATAATTTGGATTTTGGTGCAGAATAATCGGGTTCTTGATTTTGACTAGACCCATGGAATTTTGAAATTTTAATCGATTTTAATCGCTAAAATTTTTCATTGGATAAGAGATGCCCTTATTTATTTGGATGGTATAAAAAACAATGACTCATGACCAAATAAATATAATGACGCTTAATCGTTGATTAAACGATTTTTTTTTATCATTGACAGTCACATGAGAATATGAGAATAGGAAAAAAGGGAGAAAAGGACTATCTGAATACATATAAGGCTTAAAATTTTATATGCGTAGAAAGACGTCACTATGAAAATATATGCATGACTTTTCTCTACATTGATGATGATATACACTGTCATGAATGCAAAAAATACATACATCTCTCTCGTCATTTATACGAAAATATTTTTTTGCAAATTTCTCCTTGCTAGGCGATCAATGATTATATAAAGTCGAAGCACAACTGTGTAAACATACCATTCAATTACTTATTTATATTTATCTGTCAATTTCTCTTCAAGCACCGAAAAGCCACAAGTATCAATGAAGCAACTCATTCAAATAGTTTATTGGATCATCTTTTTGGTATTGGCAGCAACATTCTTCATTGCACAAGCAGTACCACTGGAATATAGAGATGCTAAACGTTTGCAACGTCATACACTGTACAAACGTACGATTTTTTCATTTACCACAAGGTTTTAGGTCTTCGCGCTGGTTATATAATCTACTCTAAATCTTTGCTTCGAATTGAACAAAATATTTGAACAATTGTTTCTTATGAAGTATTCCTTGATCGTACATTTCTCAATGATATAGTCAACTCCACATCTGTGCTCTGAGTTGAACGAAATATTTGAATAGTTGTTTCGTATGAATTATTTATTGATTGAATATTTCTTGATGATAGAATCAATCCCAAACCTTTGCTCTGAATTGAATCAAATATTTGAATAAATGTGTGGTTCGAATTATTCTTTGACAGAGTGCTCCTCAATAACATAATCAACTCCGAATCTTTGCTCTAAGTCGAACAAAATATTTGAGTAGTTGTTTCCTATGAATTATTTCCTGATGGAGCGTTTCTCGATGATATAATCAACTTCGAATTTTCGCTTCAAGTTGAACAAAATATTTGAATAGTTGTTTCGTGTGAATTATTTCTTCATTGTGTGTTCCTCGACGATATAATCAACTTCAAAGATTTTCTCTGAACTGAACAAAATATTTGAATAATTGTTTGCTATGAATCATTCTTTAATCATGTGCTCTTCAATAATTTAATCAGCTACAAATGTTTACTTTGAATTGAACAAAATATTTAAATAGTTGTTTGCTATGAATCATTCCTTGATCGTATGCTCCTCAATAATGTAGTCAAGTCCAAATGTTTACTCTGAATTGACCAAAATATTTGAATAGTTGTTTCCTATGAATCATTCATTGATCAGCTGTTCTTCGATGACATAATCAACTCCAAATCTTTGTTCTCAGTTGAATAAAATATTTGAACATTCATTTTATATGAATTGTTCCTTTACCAAATGTTCCTTAATGATACAGTCAACTTCAAATCTTAGCTCTGAATTGAACTAAATATTTGAATAGTTGTTTGGTATGAATTATTTATTTATGGAATGTTCCTCGATGATCTAATGGACTCCGAATCTTTGCTCTGAATAGAACAAAATATTTGAATAGTGGTTTGGTATGAATTATTTATTTATGGAGTGTTTCTCGATGATCTAATGGACTCCAAATCTTTGCTCTGAATAGAACAAAATATTTGAATAGTTGTTTGGTATGAATTATTTATTGATCGAGTGTTTCTCGATGACATATGAACTCCGAATCTTTGCTTAGAATTGAAGAAAATATTTGAATAGTCGTGTCGTATGAATTAATCCTTGGTCGAGGGTTTCTCGATGATACAACCAGCTAGAAATCTGTACTCCCAATTGAACAAAATATTTGAATAGTTGTTTGGTATGAATAATTCCTTGATCGAGTATTCCTCAATAATGTATGAACTCCGAATCTTTGCTTAGAATTGAACAACATAATTGAAGGGTTGTTTGGTATGAATCATTTCTTAATGGAGTGTTCCTCGATGATATAGTCAACTCCGAATCTTTGCTCTGAGTTGAACAAAATATTTGAGTAGTTGTTTTCTATGAACTATTTCTTGATGAAGTGTTCCTCGATGGTATAATCAATTCCAAGTCTTTGCTTTGAATTGTGCAAACTAATTGAATAGTTGTTTGGTATGAATAATTCCTTGATCGAGTATTCCTCGATGATATAATCAACTCCAAATCCTTGCTTCGAATTAAACAAAATATTTGAATAGTTGTTTCCTATGAATTATTCCTTGATTAAGTGTACCTTGATGATATAATCAAATCCTAATCTTCGCTCTGAATAGAACAAAAAATTTGAATAGCTATTTCGTATGAATTATTCTTTGATCGAGTGTTTTTCGATGATATAATCTACTCGAAATCTTTCCTTTGAACTGAATAAAATATTTGAATATCTGTTCTTATTATTCGTTCATAATGTAGTGTATTTGAAGAGGCAGATGCCCATCATCATTTCTTTCAAGTGAGAAGTATATTTGGATAGAATGTTTAAGTCAGGTATGTTGTGCCGATATAGATTGTTGATGCTACACCATTGAGAGAATATCCTGATTATATATTTCATCATTCATATTTTCTTCTATGAGTTTATTATAATTTGAAGTACTTTATGATCTTGAATTAATTCAATAATTTTGTGAAACATGTTCTAAAATAAGTTCTAAAGTATAGGAATAAAACTTTCAACCTCCTTCCCTATACAGAACGTGATAAACGCTAGCCAGAGACCATCATCTACTGTGGCAAGCATTGTTGATATATGGTCACAGACTATAAATCCAAAAATCTCTTGTTGTAATATATGAATTAGTTCCTTATTGCATTTTTGAAGAATTAAACGCAAAGCGAAGAAATGTGTCATTTTAATCCCATACAGATTATGCTAACAGCTTTTGTTTTCTTTGTAGGACATATGGTGCAAGCACAACTTCACATTCTTAAATGGGGTGATACCATCAACTGTAATCAAAATCAACAAACATTATCTAGTAGATAGCTTCCTTTTTTTTAATAATCTGAACCTATTTGTTTTCTTCTTTCATAATCGCGACAAATTTTTCTCTTAATTTTTTCTGGATTGTTTCATAATTATCGACTTTAATGAGATACACATAAAACATATTTCACTTGGCTTTTTGATGACAATAACTATCTAGAATTATTATGAACAACATGTCATTGTCTTTCATTGCTCAAAATCAAGCACTCAGCCAATGATTGTTTCGATGACAGTGATGGAATTAGTTTTTAGAATCTTTCTGCGATACAACTAAAAGAGCTTAGAATTGCTACAAACGAGTTCAATCTTTTGAGAGTAATGATCTCATCAGAACTTCTATATACTCCATTGATGTTTGCTTCAATTAGAGAATGATGAATCCTTTCATGCTTCAAGCACAACTCTAGTCCATAGGCACAATCTTCTTCGATTGTCTGAGACTCGAGCATGGGCTTCTTTCAAGCATTATATAAATTGAACACTTGAAAGGTATTAAACAAAACCTTAATTCAAGATTAAAGCAAATGTTTCAATCAAAGCAACAAATCGTCATAATAAAATTGATTTGCTGAAAATTTTCTCCAAGCATCTTCAAAATTTAATATTTTCTGTAAAAGTCCATTCTACTGAGTTCAACAAGAAACATGCACTTAATACCATTTTGCAAGAAAAAGAAATTGAAAGTTTCGATTGTTCGTTGTTCGCGTTGATGGCTCTTGCTACTACATCTATTAAATAAAAAATAAGAACAATAATGATTTTTTTTTGTTTCATTCCATATGCTGCATGCTAATCCTATTCCGCTAAAGTTGGAAAGGTGTGAGGATGCGAGAGATAGTGTTGATGTTTCTGAGTTCAGTAAGTCATTACGGATCTCAAGAGTTCAAGAGGAATTTGATTTTGCCGCAAATTCAAAACAAAAGAAACATCTACAAAAAACACATTGAACACATAAGAGATAGAAACGGTATAGCGATAAATGGTATAATATGGTATGATGCACAGTGGAAATAAAAATGAAACCAGGGTCAATCTTTTCAATTACCGTAGCTAAAAACTTGGTATTTTGTGTAGTTATGCTACGCACTTGATACTGATTATCTTTGCTTATCTAGCCTCTTCCACTTATAAGACTACTAAAAAATAGGATTTTTATTGAATTTTTCCACAAAATCTCGTGGTCCCTCTAATGCCATGTTGAAAGTTGCCTTTTGAGTTTCGACTTGAAACTTTGCACAAATAATGTTCTTAATGTGACTAGTTCATTCTGAAAGGTTTAGCGGGTCTACGAAAATTGCTCGACGAGAAAAATAGTCGAGAAATTTCTTATACAAGACCAGATGCTTTCAGCTATATGAAAAAAAAATCAACTTATAAATTATTTATAATCGTTCTAATTTTTGCGACATTCCCATGTAAAAGTAAAGTGGATGTCGATCATTTTTCAGGATATTTACTTTCAAGCACCATAAAAAGTAAAAATAAAGGGTAGGTGCGGGTGTAGATGTGATGTGGGTTTGGGTTGGATATCCTTGCACTCTCGTGCACCGATATCCGTATCTACACTCGAGTATAATATTAACTGTCGATTTGAATATACTCCATATAAATTTCTTTGAACTCATTTTTTGTATTAATTCAGCAAACGTGTTCTAATTATTAGAACGTTCATAGTATGATTGTCATCCTTTTATAGTTGATTGCTTAATATGTAACTGATTCTTCTTAAAAAGATTTATTTTTCTTCACAATTTTATTCATTTGGGTCAAATCTAATTTTTTTTGTTATCACATGTTCCTCCTTTCTGTTCATATTTTCATAAGCAAACAAAGAGTCTCTTTCATCATCAAGATCGATTTTTTTATCTTTAACAACTCCAACGAAACGGAAATACAACATAAAAAAAAACAATCAAAGAACTTCTTGAACGAAGTACACATATACATATATAAATGTAGATATTTCCTATGAATCAGAGGATGATTTAATCATACTTGGATCTTCAATTCGACGAAATACTGCCAAATATTTATCACCTTTATTTCGTTCGACTTTTTTCCCTTCTTCAGTTGAACCAACAACATGTTCAATACATGGATCATTTTTAATTAATGGATCATCATTATTTATACGTTCAAATAATGGAAATTGTTCAAAACATGAACACATCCATTGATGTAAATCTAATACATCTGTACATGTATAAACTAAACCATCAACACGTAATAAATAAGCATATTCAGCAAGTAGTTGTTTATTAATAATTCTCCATTTATGTTTTGCTTTTTTAAAATGTGGATCTGGATAAAGAAAAAACATTTTTGTTAATTGACCTTTATGAAAATAATTTGGTAAATATTTCATTGCATTTGTTCGTAAACAATTTATATTTGTATATTGTCCTGGATACTGTTCACGTAAAGCACAGATACGATCAAGAACGTAATCAAGTACTTTCACACGTATTTCCATACCAAGCATTAATTTATCAGGAAATAATGGTGAAAGTGCAACAAGTAAACCACCATAACCGCAACCAATATCAACAAATTCAATCAATTGATTTTCATATTTTCGTCGTTTATTAGAAACTGAAGATTCATCATCGGCAGATTGTTCAGGAGATTTTATTATTGATGGATAATGTGATGACCAATCCATATCATCTGGTCGAATAGGATAATCAATTGAATGATCTGATAATGGATTCGAATGAGCTCGCTGTCGATAATATTTCTTTTGTGGTAATGACATTTTATCTGAAGACAAACGAAAAAATATATATCTATAAAAATCATTTTGTTTTTTCTTCTTTTTATTTTAAAATTCAATGTTTAACATTGTTTTCATTTCTGCAAACATTAAATACTGAATAAGTGAAAATGGTAAATATTTATCAAGTAGAACTGTTGATTTACTCAATGGATAAGAAAGATTTTTTCGTATAATTAATCGTGTTATATCTTTTAATCGTCTTGGTTTTAATAAATAAAATTCAAGTTCACCAATAAATCGTTCATAATCAACAATAGCATCCATCAGACTTGTTTCATTAGTTGATTGTTGTTGTTGATAATTACGATTTATATAAGGAAATGAACATTGCCATGCACGACATGGTGCACCAGCATAAAGTGCCATACGAGCATGATCATATAAAGCATAATGAACAGCTCGTGTTAAATAAGTATTACCAAAATTGTTTTTTAAATCAAGTCGAGTACCTTCAATAATCAGTTCGTGTGCTAAAATAAAAATATAAATTTCACCTAATATAAAAAAACAAAAGCAAAAGTAAGACATACCAAGTGTTAAATTACCACCATGGTGTAATGTACACATAAGTGGTGTTTCAAAACAATCATCTCGATGATTTATATTACAATCAAATTGAATAAGTGAACGAATAGTTTCAAGAAGTTTTTCTGTTGGTTGTTCGACAGCTTGATCACAGACAAGATGAAGTAAATTTTTACGATGTGTTGTTGTAACTACATTAACATGAGCACCTATAAATAAATATATATATATATTTCTTAAATTAAAAATACAAATAATTTCTTTTTGTTTTGTTTACCATAATTCAATAAAAGTTGTAAGAAATCGAATTCACCATCGATGGCTGTTAAATGAACAAGACGCATATGATGTGTATTATAAACATTCGGTGAAGCACCCGATTGTAAAAGATATCGAAAAATTTCTTTAGCAGTCTAATAGAATTCATTAAAAAAAAACAGACAAATGCATATCCTATTCATATACACATACCACTAGCGTACTTCAAACAAAAAAAAATTCTCATGCTTATTTTTATATAATTGATAAGCTTCTATCAATGGAATGATTGTATAGGAACGAACAGAACAATTGACATCACAACCAAGTTCAATAAGTGTTCGAACAAAAGCAAGATCATTACGACGAATAGCAATGATCAATGCCGTAACTGAATGTGTATACGGATAACCATCTATTGGAAATCCTAAAAAATACAGAATGATATAAAGAAAACTGAGTATCAGACAAAAATAATTACCATATTCATACAATAGACGTAAAGCTTTTTCTTGTTTAAATTTTGTAGCATAAGCACAAGCATCAAATTGTTGTTCGAGAAAATAATTTAATCGTTTTGGTTGATCATTTAAAAGATGTTTAATCTTTTTTATCTTTCCTTGATGAATGTATGATCGTAAGCGACTTATGTCAGCTTTCATTTCATTGTTAGCCATGTAAAACTCAACATAAAATGAAATTTCTTATCGTTCTTACTCAATATATTTTGTTTCAGTAAAATGAAAAAAAAACACTTTCAGTACATGAGAATTACACCAATAGAAATGCAATATATTTGTGAATGAAGACATGTATAAGATGGCGCACGTTCACACTCTAAGAATAAGAACTTCAGTTAACTTTTGCATGAATTATATGGCAAAAAAAGCCATTGCATCAAAACAGGGCGATATCAGCCCATTCTCAATCACAATTGACCTTTCTACCTTCAATGTTCAATGTGCAATTTAAAGAAAAAAAAAGACTATCTACACTTGTTGAAGATCAGCCTTGATGAAGATGAGAAAAAACAATAAAACACAAAAATATGTTGTAAAAAACTGTTCTACCGAAGAAAACATGTAGAATAAAAATTTCTTCGAATGCATCGTTAAATATAAGGTTTGTATCTTCATTCATAATAGTTTGCATATCAATGATAAAAAGTTTTTAAGAAAATATTTCGAAATATGTCTTTCTCGTTCAAAATAATCGTCAAGATTGCTTTAAATGCTAATAATGTTTCAAAAATGATTTCTTTTAATCAAACACTTTTCTGTGTAGAAAATAAATTAATTTTTGACACGTTATAAATATTAAGAAAAAGAAAACATATGTTTTTAAAACTATTCACAATTTCTCTAAGTATCTGTACAATGACCATTTTATTCTTTACTCAACGATGATGTGATATTCTTGCTTTTGCGTTAGTAATCACGATGGAATCATTTTTCTTTCTTCTTTTCATTCATTGTCATCCGATATATGTGATCGATTCCATTATTCACAACGCAGCTACATGTTCGAGGAGAAGACTTTCTGTGAGTTTGATGTCCACCTTTTCGCATGCAGATGTATTGATTGGGAAAAGATGGCATTCAGCTTATAAGGATTACGCCAAAACTACTTTACATCACAGATATGTCTTCTTATTCAACATATCATAATGAATACAAGAATTACTAAAAATCACGAGTAATTTTTGTCTCTTATAAAACAACACAAACTATGAACGATCATATATACTTCGTCGTGACTATTACTTTAGGTATGCTTATTACATTGACACAAGTGCTTATATTTCCAAAAAAAGAAGAAATTTCAGTTATTCATGTTCCAGTTTGTTCGATACTTCTCAAAATCATGCAGTACACAAAGTTTCTAAAAATTTTTGATTTACACTTCTATGCATTTAACATGCTGACAGAAGTTTCGATAACAAAGGGTAAAAAATAACAATGTATGGCTTTTTTTTCCTTTTGAAAGATGTTGAATTTTTCAAAAATGAGAATCAAAATACTGAGAATACCCTTAAAAACGCTTGCTCTTTGACTGATGCAAAATTCATAAAATCTACCAAAAACTACCAACAGAACATTTGTTCAAACAAAATAAAAATTTAGTCGAATTTAACCGTAGCCGGTATAATATAAGTTTCAGCTTAATCGGTCGTGGCTTGTAGAAGAACAAGAGCGAAAACTTTGATTTTACTCTTCAAAAGTGGATTTGAAAAAAGACGCAAAATATTGTGAAACATGATCGTCTGCATACATAAAAGTTTATATTTCTTCAACAAAATTAACTAAACACTATCCATGTTTAATAGTATGCGAGGTGTATGATTGATCCTCGTCGTTGTTTGAAACGTAAAATCACCATTGTTCTAAAGGAATTTTGTTAATACAATAGAGAAAAGTCACAGCGAATTTTTCCTACTAGGCTTTTCAAAATCGATTTTAATAAAAAAATAAGAAAAAGTAAACTTCATTTTTTAGAGTTGGACAAGGAGAGAAATGCTCTTAACTGGCATAATCGATGAACAATCAATACATTCGATTTCATTTCGTAGATTAAACTCTCGAACAAATAAGAGAGCATCCATGAGAGTATCGAGTATATGAGGCACTCGATTGTTTTCAAGAGTGCCGGTGGCTAATAATTTTTCGCAGACAGTACTCATAAATGCCCCCCTAATTTTCCCAAAAGTCAGAAGTGAAGAGCAAAAAAAAAAAGGTCTTCAACAAGATTTTCTAGGCGTACAGAAGTACCTCTGCGACAGCCGGGCTCTTTCAATTCGAACTCTAAACGCTACTAAAAATTTCGCAGATAAATAACAAGAAAATTTTCGCAGACACGCTCAAAAAGTGCCGGGGGCTAGCCCCCGCCACATCGAGGGGCCTGCCCTTGACTCATATTCGCTCTATAAAACTTAAATTATTAGTCATTATGTTATATCAATCTAGCTCATTTTATTCAGTTTTCAATTCTCTATCTTCCTATGTATACCACAAAAAATTTCAATGATTTGTTGAAACGTAAGCTAGCACATCTTTTATAGAATATTTTTTCTTACTTTTTCGAAAAAAAGGCCCGATAGTGCCAAAAGTTGGTCTTGACTAACCTTTCATAGGAAGATTATTAGAACCTAAAATTTTAGGGTTAGTAGTTTTAGATATTGAAGTTTTGAATGAGCAAAAAAAATCGAAAAAATAATTTTATCGAGTGCCTCGTATATCGAGCGATGCTCGATTAGCTCATGGAGGCTCTCATAATTGTTAGATTTCTCATGTATGTTCATAAATTTATAACGTTTTGACATGTTTGTCATGATTTTTGGACAATTTTATAACTGTCTTGATGATAGTATTAATGGTCAGGGAAAAAAAACATTAATATATTTATTCATACAAATCATCTTCTACAATATTTGTACTTGCAATAATAATTTGTTCTGGTTTGCAGAAATTTTATCTTAATGATACAAATGACAAACATATGATCTTGTAATAGATTAAAAAAGATAATCTGACTATTCAAACATTTTTTGGTTTTCTTTTAAATACACGTTTTAGTCAGAATTTATTGGATTTCTATATCATAACATACATTCTTGATTATTGAATGAAAATATGACGTTTAAACTTATTGATAATACACTGTAGATTAAAGAAAAGCTCATATTTTATTTAGCTTTTCTAATCTTATTTAAGAAAAAAAAATATGTATAAAAAAGTTACATGAAAACAAAAGATGGCTGGAAAAAAACAACATGGAAGTCATATTAATGGTTGCTTTATAACCAATAATATAAAGCTGCTGTCGTTTCATTCGTTCTTCCTTGTCGTCATCTGTCCTTAATAGTTAGAGAAAAAATATTAAAAAAAACCAACTTCAACTTTTAAAACATTTCTCCATTCTTTCCTAGATAGATATAAAAAAAATGTTGACATATATTTAAATTTTTGTTTTCTTATAAAAATAATATGAATGTATTTTTTAGACGTTGTATTCATAGACATTGCATTAGACTTTAATTAAATATGTCGACATGATTGCGCAATGTTACTTATATATGTACTTTCTTACTTATTTCGTAATTTTTTTTGTTATTTAACACAGAATTTTCATCAACCTATGCTCAAATAATCAATATGACCTTTTATAGTAGGCGAGAGACGCAACATTTCATCAGCCACTTTTTATTATGGTCTTTATTATAAAAATGAGACGAGAATGTTTTCAATCGAGTCAGTTTATAGAATTTTATGTACTTTATTGAATTAAAATATAACGACGAAAAATTGTACAAAGTTAGAAAACGATATATCTATAAGATTTAGAAAGGATAATTATTCAATGACAACTCAGATATCGAATGAGATAAATATGAGTGTGAGTGTTTTTAATATTCGATTTTTCAATTATTTATTTATATTGAATATATTCTTTATATATTTTTATTTGTTCAGGTTACTTCAGATCAGTCGTCTGAAATGGCGACAAACGATGGAATTCAAACATTTGCT
Source organism: Rotaria sordida (assembly GCA_905250125.1). Classification (NCBI taxonomy): domain Eukaryota; kingdom Metazoa; phylum Rotifera; class Eurotatoria; order Philodinida; family Philodinidae; genus Rotaria; species Rotaria sordida. The sequence goes on along the minus strand of CAJNOL010000575.1, from coordinate 27,139 downwards.
GAAACAATAGTTTCATCAAAAATAACCAATGAGATTGAGGATCAACAGTCTGATGTAATACGACAATATTTATCAAAAAAAACAGCATGGATTAGTCCGAATGAAGAACAGTTTGATGCACTTGTTAGATTATTAAAAAAACGTCTTGATGAAGGTCATGGTGAAACTATTCTTGAAATAGGAACAGGAGGTAGATTTATTAGAAAAAAATTAAAGAGAACAAATGATTAATTGAAATTTATTATTTATTTTATTTTAGTAACTGATGGTGAATGTCCTGGTTTACTTATTGATGAAATGGATGCATCAGTTGCTACACTTAAAAGTATGCAAGCTGTACTTGATTCTGAAATTCAATTATTACGCGAAAAATCACTTTCCAATAATACACGTTATGTTAATGAATTTCTTATTCGAAGACATATTGATCCAGAAGATTTTATGGAAGTGAGGTAAAAACAAAAACAAAAACAAAGAAAATATTTATTTATTTATTTTTTTGTTATAATCAAAATTTGATTATTTAAGAGTGGCAGTAACTGGTAATGTCGATGCTGGTAAATCAACACTTCTTGGTGTTTTAACACATGGATTACTTGATGATGGTCGTGGTATTGCCCGACAAAAACTTTTTCGACATAAACATGAAATGGAAACTGGTCGAACATCATCTGTGGGAAATGTAGGATTCTTAAAAAAGAAACATTTTTTTTTTCAAAATATGACTTTTGTTGTTTATTTCGTAGGATATCTTAGGTTTTGATATTCAAGGTGCGATTGTCAATAGACCGGATACTCATGGTAATCAAGCACTTGATTGGACTGATATTTGTCAGAAATCTACAAAAGTAAATAATTTTTTTTTTTTTTTTATCTTAACCATACATATTGATACAAAAATTTCTTTTATTAGGTTGTAACATTTATTGATTTAGCTGGACATGGTAAGAGAATATTTGATTTTCATGAATAAAAAAGATTAATTAAACTTTTGTTTTAGAAAAATATCTAAAAACAACTGTATTTGGTATGACAGGTCATGCTCCTGATTATGCAATGTTAATGGTAAGAAAAAGAAAGAAAGAAAGTAGTTGATTTTTTCTAATAAAAATTTCTTTTTTTTCCTCGGTATTTGATTTAGGTCGGTGCGAATGCTGGTGTGATCGGTATGACAAAAGAACATCTAGTAAGATAACTAATTATTAGGTTTTTTTTTTGTAAAACACAATCTAAAAGGAGTGTTGAAATATACAGGGTACAAATTTACACTTCCCACAAATTCTGACAGACGTTGTTGATATATCGATCAAAGACTGTATATCATTGTAATATATGAACTATTTCCTTATTGTAGTTCTAAAGAATTAAGTAAAAATATAGCGAAGAAATATTCTGTAAAATAAATAGAATAAAACAATTTTCCTGTGATTAGCAAGAGCAGTTACATTGTATTTTTGACATTTTAATTCTCCAGGGATTACACTAATCGGTTTTTTTTCATTTGGGAAATATTTGTTAGATTTATCTTTATTATTTTAATTTAAAGGGATTGGCTCTTGCACTTGGTGTACCTGTTTTCGTTGTTGTTACTAAAGTTGATATGGCACCAGCAAATGTTTTACAAGAAACAATGCAACTTTTAAGAAGAATTCTTCGTTCACCAGGTGTTCGTAAAATGCCATTATTAGTACAAAATAATGATGATGTTATAACTTGTGCAACCAATTTTACCAGTGAACGATTATGTCCAATATTTCAAGTATCAAATGTTACTGGTGAAAATTTAGATTTATTAAAAAAATTTTTAAATTTATTAACAACTCGAATGGAATCATGTATTGATGAACCAGCTGAATTTCAAATAGATGATCTTTATGCAGTACCTGGTGTTGGAACTGTTGTTAGTGGTACAACATTAAGAGGTACTATTAAACTTGGTGATAATTTACAATTAGGACCTGATCCACTTGGACAATTTAAAACAGTACAAATTCGAAGTATGTAACAAAGAATATTTCATAATTGGAAACAAATATTTTTTTTTTTCTTTTTTTGTATTAGGTATCCATCGAAAGCGAATGCCTGTTAAAGAATGTAAAGGTGGACAAACATCATCATTTGCATTGAGAAAAGTAAAAACAAAAAAAAAAACAAAGATTTATTTTGAATGTTTAAATAAAATCTTATTTATAGATAAAAAAATCTGAACTTCGTAAAGGTATGGTTTTACTTTCACCAGCCATTCCACCTATTGCTTATTGGGAATTTGAAGCTGATCTACTTATATTACATCATCCAACAACGATCAGTACTAAATATCAAGCAATGGGTAAAACAAATATTTTTTTTTATTTAAAAGTTTTTGTAAAGTTATATGGTTTTTTTTTCATTTAGTTCATTGCGGTAGTATTCGTCAAACTGCAACGATTGTATCAATGTCTGCTGAACATTTACATACGGGTGATCGTGCTAATGTTCGTTTTCGTTTTATTAAATCACCTGAATATCTTCGTCTTGGAATGAAACTTATTTTTCGTGAAGGACGTACAAAAGCTATTGGTAGTATATCAAAACTCTATCCACATGTTGCTCCTCAAGCGGCAAATACTCGAGGAAAGACAAGATTACAAACAGCAACAACAACAACAACAACAATAGGAGCTGTTACAAATCCAATAACAGCAGATTCGTCACAGTCAAGCAAATCTAATGATGTTACTGAGGATACTAATCGATCTGGTCATAGACGATCAAAACAAATGAAAACAACGACTGACTCTACTAATGATCAAAACATGAATATCGATAAAAATTCTACTTGATTGATTTAATGATGAATATCAATAGTGTTTTTATCGTATAATGATGGCGATAAACAAAAAAACAGGAAACTGTGAAATTCTGGTCAATAGATCAGTGTGTGTGTTTGTGTTGTTTTTCTTTTTGTTGCGTTTGTATATAAATACTCATTTTAGTATGATGTTTCAAAAATGTATTGTTCTTTCATTCAACTTTATTACTGGTGGTTGGTTATATGTGTGTGTGTGTGTGTGCATGTTGACGTTTTTTCGTTTTGGTTTTTGTTTTCGTCTTTTTTTTTGTCCCATTATGACAAAATATGTCTGATGTGTATAAGAGTTTTTTGTAGGTTCAAAAATTACAAGAAAAAAAAAACAGAGTTTTGTTGTTATTCTATCTCTTTAAAAGACTTCACTTTCCTGAGTCATAAAATCATTCCAACTTTTGAAAGTGCATTCATCTTTTCATTGAAAAGTCTACTTTACTAATAATTTAACACGAAATTCTTTTTTTTTTTGTGAAACAAAAAAAGAAAAGTAAAACTATCCATGTCCTATTTGAAATCAAAGAAAAAAAAATATTTTATTTACTGTTGAAATGTTAAACTAATGAATGTTAGGTTTTTTTTTTGTTTTAGATAATTCATATTTTCTTTAAATCCATCGATTTAAATATGATGATCATTAAGATATTTTTTCGAATGTGATTATCTGATATTTAAATCTTGGATATGATTTTTTTTAATGTATTATTAAACTCTATAACCTTGGTTGATATTTATGGTTGGGTATGTTCTATTTTGTTAGTTGTGTAGTGCCAAGTAATAACATTAGTTTAATCATCATGGATTTTCGACTGAAATCGGAACTAATGTAAAAATATATTTAATAGATCAACATCTATATGCGATTAGAATAGAAATAAAAATATGTTAATCAAATTATTGCTAAGTAAAGGTAATGATCTTATATATCGAAAATGTTTGATATTGTTAGAAGTCAATCAAAATCAATGTCATTCTCTCTCTTCTTAGATCGACCGGCTAAGTAAAAAAAAATTTCTTATATGATAAATAAGAATTTTATTTTTTTTTTTTTGACATTGAAATAATATTTTCGATGAAAGAAAGATATTTGCGAGGAAACTGTTTTATCATTTTTGAGCTCATATTTTCCGGTATGTAGATAGAAAACTTCAACACCTAGAATAAAGTCGAATGGATGCATGTTCGTAGATATTCTCTACAGGCTTACGAAAATTTTATCATAGGACATCAGACAATTGATGAAAGAATTTTTGATGCGAAATTTTATTGATAAGAAGGTCTCATTTGTCCTAAGAATATTCTAAAAGTTTCAGTCAGCATCATTGCTTCCTTCTTGAGATATTAACAGTTAAAAAACTTTCGATCATGACTATTTCTGAAAGTGAATCGTTTTTTGAACATTGAATATCTCGAGAAGGAATCAATCATGTTGACTGAAATTTTTTTAGATATACTTAGGATAAATGAAGCCTTCTTATCTAGACAATATTAAGTCAAAAGTTCGCTCATCAATTGTCTTACGTTCTATGATTAAATCCAGTGATATTCTCGTAACTCTATAGAGAAAACTTATGGACTCACATTGAGAGAGAAAATGCTTTACTTTATGAATATGTCAAACCTATCCTCTAGAACTTTGTAGCTATTTCAAATCTACTATCAACGTGTATCACAAACATATTAGTGTTAATTTATTTTATATAATTCTATCTGGCAAGAAAGCCCAAATATTTCAACATACTTCACTGGTACTCGAATCTTAAAGTACGATGAAGTATGTGAGCTTTATTGTCAACCAGACTTATATAAAATGAGCTTACATTAATATGCTCCTGATACATGTTGATGGTAGACTTGAAATAGCTAATATGTCTAGAGGATAACTTTGGCATATTCTTGAAGTAAGGCATTTTTCCTTTTTTTGCGTTTGGGTCACGTCAGTTTAAGTTTATTCTAATCTCGAGGTCTTTTGTCTAAATGCTGAAAATATGAGCTTAAAAGTAATGAATTATAATTCAGTAATTCTCTCGTTAGTTGATTAAATTTAATATATCGATATCATAATACAATCATTGGTGTTGTTCTCTTGGTAGAGTACAGCTTGTTTTTCGTACGTAAAAGAAGGCAGATTAAAGTGTTTATAGAACATTTAAATAATTCGAACATGGCATTTTTTTTTCTTTCAAAACAATAAAAAAAAGCAATAATGTTGACAAGATGGAATATTTTCTCTGCCATATTTAAAAACCTTATAGCATGCATTTTAAATTTCTTCTGCAATTTCGTTTCAGATACTGAATACCTTTGTCTCATATAAAAATAACAATGGTATATTTTGTATCTGTTTAAGCGAATATGATAATAAGTAAGAAAATGCTGAATATGTTATTCAGAATATTCTTATCTGAAAATTATGTTTCACAGTCAGCTATGTGATTTAAGGACAGAAAGTCGAATTTGTTTTTCGTTCTCGAGACAATTAAGAAATAAAATAATATTGATGTGATTAATCATGTGAAATGAATTAGTTCCTTTCTTTGTCAAGTATCAGAATCTGGTTGCTGTTTGAATATTTATTTAGTTGAATAAATTTTTAAAAGAATTATCTAATATAAGAAATTTGAATCTAATTCACTTCTTGGGTTAGTCTTTGTTTTCTTGTTTGTTTGAAATCAACTGTTGAAATTTAATTGAAATCATTAATTATTGTTCGTTGTATTGTTGGTAGAGGTTCATAAATATCTCTAGGTATATAATATTGTGAATAGACTGGTGTTGGTGCTTCTTGTTGTTTTGTATGTTGTTGATTTAGAGACAAACGATGAGGCCATTGAAAAGCAGTACGTTGTTCACTCGTACCCGATGATCGTTTTCCACCATTTAATTTATCACTATCTAAAATAAGTTGATGGAAATATTGACTATGTCCCATACGTTCTCGTTTTTGTTGTGTATCCGATAGTACATTAGGTTTGCTGGGAAGATGTGGTGGCATAAGCGCGTGTACTGGAATAAATGAAGGATAATTTCGATATCGTTCTTGATATTCAGTATTATTTAAAACAGATCGATTTGCTGATAAACGTGATGAAGATTTATTATTAATTGGCATTGGAACATAATCAAAAACATGACTTGGTCGTTCATGAAAGACATATGGTCGTTTCGGATGATGATTTTCAAAGCAAAGACGATATTCAGATGAAGTCGACGGTGTATTTGAATCGATATTTAAAGAGAGACATGAACAGGTTAATGATGATCGTATAGAATCAAGTTTTGGTAAAGTTACATGAGGACTATAATCTTCTCGACGTGGTGACATAAAACTTTCACGATATTCGGTTGCTGAATCTTAGAAATTAAAAGAAAAAATCTTTTTTTTCTTGTGTTTTTTTTCATAAGTAATTGATTATTATTTCCCTATTTTCCATTAAATAGAGATAAATAGAAAGGAAAATGTTCTTACATGTTTGATCATTTTTCGTAGAAAATGGACGTTCCATATATAATGGCATTATTGTTTTTCTTTTTGATAGTTTTCCTGTTTCTCTCTTTTTTTCAGTCTCGACCCTCTTGTGTTATTCAGTTTCTTCGTTTAACTAAATTTTAGTTTTTTTTTTATTTTTTTATGGCATTTTATTGCAGTTTAAAAAACAAATAAAGAAAAAACCATGCATAAATAAAGAAAAGTGTAGTTGAAATAAAAAAGAAAAAGAAAAAGAGAACAAAAAGCGAGACATTCATAAGCCTGTACGAATAGTTTGAGTATAATGTTTATTCTTTGTTTGACAAACAATGTATGAATCGATCAATCGTTGCCATTCATTGTTGCGAACCTTTTTCAGTGATCATGACAGGTAGTGAGATACAAACAAGCTCACGGCCTTTACCATCGATTAAATAGTAACGCATTTGATTGACTTTTACCTATAAAATCATACATATATAAAATAAATAGAAATCATACAAGAGAAAAAAGAATATATGATTATACATACCGATGGATAAGTTGGACTAACATACATACTATTATAGTATGTATATTGAACACCATTTTTAAGTGGACAGCCGAGTTGTTGACAAACATCCGAATTAGGTAAAGCAAAATCATGATCGATTGTACCAATTGTTGCTACTACTTTAGCTCGAACTTTATGAGATTTCTTTTCTTTTAAAAAAGAAAAAAATAGAATTTTTGTTTTTTTTGATAAATTCTTTTTCTTTTTTTTTTTAAAAATTCTTACTTAAATTAAATACAAATTCAAGACGAGCATCAGTACCCTTATAAAACGTACAATATTCTTCTGTACAAGGAGCATTTACTGAAACCTTAATAACTTCACTAGAACTTGGTGCTAAAATTATCAAATATAATAATTAGACAGAAAATAGATGAATGAATGTTTATACATACGTGAACACTGTTTAAATGGTGCTTTTAATGTAGCAGAAAATGTAGTTAAAATAAGTGCAAAAAATATAAAAATTGTAAAATAATTAACGGCCATTTCTTTAACAAATGTAACTGAAATGTATTCGTAGATGTATTATGGGTAACAGGCTAACTCGACTGACGAACAAATATTCAATTGTCCTTAGTATTTATTCATTCTATCCACACGTATCGACCCATCATATCATGTTATCTCTTCCGACAATCGTACCACTCGATTATATTCTTTTTTCTTTTCTTTTCTTCAGTATATGTATAATATGTATCTCTCAGTACATTTTAAATCAACAAATAATAATATAGTATGGCCTGTATAATAGATAGAGAACAAACGAGACAGGCATTACAAACGTATCTATTCTCTTGGACTTATGTATATGGGATAATAAACACTTGAAAAGAAGTGAAAGATCTTTCATTATTCATTTATTTACTTACTTCTTGATGTATAGATAGGAAACAGAATGTTCTCAATTGTACCAAAAAACAAAGCAAAAAAAAAATAATAAAAGAATAAAACAAACTTCAATATGATATATATATATATATATATATATAAATTATCTAAAAATCTTTGTAGATGGATGATACAACAGCCGCTTTAGCAGGCTATACAAAAAAATATAATATACCATTGAGTCATTTTGAACATAAATATATACAAAATTGTACAGATGGAAAAGAACTTGAACGGATATACAAAGAATTAATGTAAAATACTATATAAATTTAAATGTTGATTTTTTTCTTTATTGAAAATTATTTTTTAAAAAAATTATAGAGGTGGTGAAATAGGTTCATTTCAAGATTTAGAACAATTAACACTTAATCGAATTCGAGATATAAAACCGAACAGGTAGAATTTCTTGTTTGTTTTTTTCTATTTTCGAAAGAAAAAAGAAATTATATATCAACTATTTTCTAGTCAAATCCTTCGAAAAGATAAAGCTCCGCTTGATAGATCAGCTTTACCCGATGAGGAACGTCAACAATTGGATGATTTTCTTAATCAAATGAAGCAAAAACATAGAACATCATCTATTATTTCTAAAGACCATCAGAATAATGGCCTTGATTCAGTACCAATCCGATCCAAGTCTATAATTGTAAGTAATCAATAAGATCTTTATTAATTATTTATATTTAATTACGGTTTGTTTTTCTTTTCTTTTTTTCTTCTTTTAAAAAAGAGTAAAACAATTACTCCAACTACATCAGCATCTGTGATAAACAGTAATGGTAAACAGAAACGAATAGTACCAAGAAGTTATGATGAATGGGGAAAGTAAGTGTATTTCAATAGACAAGAATTTTTCTAAATGACTTTCTACTTTAAATATTATTTTTAGATTAGATCAACAACTTGCTGAAGAATTGAATAGTGATAATGAAGACAATGAAGTAGATGATGATGAGGATGACGATAATAACAATGATAAAGATGAAAAGACAAGTTCGTTTCTAAATATATGTTATGATCAAAATTAAAATTTCAATTTTGACTAGACGAAGTTAACATTTTTTTTTGTTTGGTATGGATCTGAAATAAGAGTGCGACAAATCTAGAATAGATTTAGTACCAAGGACTTTAATATTTGATTTGGATTCGAATTCTGAGCATGAATTTGCTTTTGGATCAAATCCACATTAATAGTTTGCAATTTGGTAACCATTATCGAAAAGCAAACTATTTATACAGAGTGTCCCAAAAGTCACGCTACACTTATTGTACATATTGCACGCGTCTGAATATTATTTATTATTATTCATGGTTATAATTTATAAATCGTTATCAACGAGCTACAGGGTATCTCATAGGCTCCCTTGACGATAGATAATGATTTATAAATAATGAATAATGAGAAATATTTTTCAACTGTGACAAATATGTATAATACGAAATGTAGCGTGACTTTTAAGATACTCTGTATATTTTTTTAATACCAAATTAAAATCCAAATACGAAGGATTTGGTCCCGAATCTCTAAATCCATTTCTGATTGTGGCACACCTTTAGTAAAGTAGATTGTTGTTGATGTCATCTTATCTTATTAAATTCTTTGAGATTTAGTGCATTTGAAACCGAATTTCAAGACTTCATGTTTGCTTGCACTGCTAATCTGGCGGAGTGAGGATTGTGCCTAGTGTGCGACTGTGAATGAGGGCGAGACCTCTATTCCATTCACACTTCATATAATATTTGTTAATAAATTTTGTGAAAGAAAACAAAAACTTGTTGCTATTTTTATTGTTTGTCTTTCTTTACCTTAACCTGTTCATCCATAAAGAAATTTTAATTTTGATCACAACAAAATATATGGTCATTTTTATATTGTTCTCTTTTATTTTCTTTTTTTCATAATTAGCAAATAAATCTCATCCTTTGAATCCAATTCATGAGAAAAGTCAACGTCTTCATATGGCTGAACAACATCGTCTAAATGGAAATATTGCATTTAAATCTAATAATTATCAACAATCAATTGATTTATATACAAAAAGTGTTATGCTTGATAATACAAATCCAATGGCTTATATGAATCGAGCGATAGCATGTTAGTAATCAAAATCTATTCTTCATTAATTATCTATTCTATTCGTATTCTCCCTCTAGATTATAAATTGAACAATTATGATGCATCAATTACGGATTGTTCTCAAATATTATCAACCAATCCACATCATATCAAAGGTTTATTCATAAAATAATAAAAGTTTTCTTTTTTTTAAAAATTTATATTTTTGGTTTTATAGCATTGTTTCGTCGAGCATCATGTTTAATTGCTAAACAACAATATGATGAAGCTAAACGTGATCTTGATAGTCTTCTCACTGTCGATCAAGAAAATGATGAAGCAAAAGTAAAAATTTTTTTTTTCTTTATGAATAACAACAGATATGTCAACAAAATAGAGAGAAAATTTATGAATTCTATAGATTCTCATTCGTATAAAATAATACGAATAGTTTATGAACATTAATCATTGCTAAAATTAATCTCTTTTATTTATTTATTTATTTATTTATTTATTTTTAGAATCTATTGAAAACAATTCCAACTGTTCAAAAGACAAAAGGTGTTCGTGTACCTATTACTGAAGATGATGGTGATGATGAAGAAGAAGTTAATACTCAACCATCAATTGTAACTTAAATAATTATATTAAATTATATTAAATAAAAACGATTTTTTCTAGGCAGCACCAGTCAAAATTCCAATCTTGGAAGTTGAAGAAGAAGAAGAAGAAGAAGAAGAAGAAGAAGAACAAGAACAACAGAAAACTACCAATGAATCGATTCAATCCATGAATATTGATATTCCACAAAAGTAATCAAATAAATCTTTTTAAATTTTTTTAAAAATATTAAATTTTTATTTTAAGATCAAATATTCATTCACGTCCATGTATAGATCCTGACGAAGCTTCGCCAACTATGTTTGATAATCATTTTCAACATTGTGATAATATAAATCAATTTCAACAAAATATTCATTCTCAAATATCATCTCTCGATACTGGAGCTATTGATAATGATGATGATGATGATGATATGGCACTTGGTGATGAAGCTAGTGCTGGTTTCACAGGAAATATGAGTGATGATGATGGTCATATTTCACATAATTTAAATGTTTCACCAACAATGGATGATGATGATCCACCAGAATTAATCGATCAGAAACCATTACGTACACCACCATTAACACCACCAACAAAACAAATAATAACTAGTAGTACAATTGATGAAACTACAATATATACAATAAATGATAATAATAATCGTAAAGAATTTTCAGCTATATCAAATGATGATTATAATGATTTATATGATAATAATAATATGACAACAGTATCAACTACATATTCATCATATAAACAAACTTCAGTAAGTTATTTATATATACTTTGGAAGAAAAAATAGTTAGATTTAATATTTTTTGAACATATCATTGCTATAAATTAATATTCTTACAAAATTACTAACATATTCAGATAGCGTCTGAAATTTCTTTACAACCATATATATGTACGTTTTGGATTGGATGTGTTCGATAAAATAGAAATTCAGGTACCATAAAGGCACTCTTATTGTTAGATTCTCCGAATATACATTGTTTGTTTCTTTTTCATTCATTTTTTTGAAATTTATTGTAAAATAGAAACAAGCTGCCACAAAAGTAGATAGATATTCTGAAAGCACGTAAAATTCTCTATCATTCTATACTTTTGTCAGTCTTGACTTTCAATTAATATTTCGAATATTGTTATGGTACTGACGTATCATATTTCTATGTTAAGTGTTGTTGAGTTTGAACAATATCTCTGTATACAATGATTCATTCAAGGCAAAAAAACTCTGAATTAAATTAAGATCAGGGTTGACAAGTGTATAATTACCTGTACATCTTATGTGATTATTAGATCACCAATCGTAGATTGCTTAATTAGTTATGTGGAGTACTCAAGAGTGAAGGAGTCAGAAGTAGAGTACATTGACAACATTCGAAATATTTGTCATTTAATAATTAGAACTCAAAACTGGCAAAAGTATAGGATGATAGAGAATTGCACCTGCTTCCAGAATTTATACTTACTTTTGTAATAACTTGTTCCTACATTAGAATAAATTTGAAAAAAAAACAAAAAATGTTTTTCTGGAGAATTTGATAATAAGAATGCTTTCATTGTACTTGAATTTCTATTTTAGCGAACGAATGCAATTCAAAACATACGTGTATTTGAGCCCATCGGATTGGTCCTAGACATGGATTCGGCTGAGTCCGACAACTTTGAACCCGATGCACTCTACTCGACACATTTCTCAGATGACTCGTCTGAGAAACGTGTAGAGTACACTAGTCAATGAATACAATAAAGTGGAAAAAAGTATCTCGTATCTTCGAGACGGTATCCTATTTCAATTAGAAGATTTCATTGAAAGTATCAAGTACGCTTCGCTCGGGTTCGACAATTATGAATCCGATGGGCTCTAATATATATATATATAATTGTAGAGAATTTTGTGTGCTATCAGAATATATAATTACTTTTGTAAGAATATTAATTTATAGCAGTGACATATTAAAAATATTAAATCTAACTTTTTTGCCCGGAGGATATTTTAGTTGTTTATTTAATTGAATAATTTTTTTTTTTGATTAGATATCTTCAAATCCATTTGAAACTAACGATCATTTTCATAATATATCAACTCAACAACGATCAACAATAACTAATTCTTATAATGATCAAATATCGAATTCAAATTTTAGTTCTACTATACAAAATTGGTTACGTGATTCAATAAAATCACAATCAAATAATCGTTCATCAACATTTCATGATAAATTATGGTCAAAATCTTCTCGACCTTCGACACTTAATTGTCTTTATCGTGATATTCAAAAATATAATGGATTAAATGATGTTAGAAATACTACTGATGCATCGAAAAAAATGCTTAAAAATGGTGTACTCGGTTAGATTTTTATATAATATCAATTAAAAATATTTATTTCATTCTTTTTTTTTGTTTTTGTTTGTTTCTAGATTATCACAATCATGCAGATCATATTGTGAGTACATTAATTATTTGCGCTAATTGTTATTTAAAAGCTAATAATTACGTACATGCTATACAATATACAAGCGAAGCATTACAATATAATAAAATGGATACAGATGCATTGATTTGTCGAGCGAGAGCATTTGAAAATGAAAAAAAGTATGTTTTGATTTTTTTTTTACTAAAAGAAAACTGATTTGCATGTTTTTTTTATTTTTCTTTGTAGTCTTCTTTTCAGTTATGCTGATTATGCACGTGTACCATCTACTGATTATAGTCATACGTTAGCACAACGTGCATGTGAAAAGTAAATATTAAAAATTTTATACAGAGATTTTAATCGAATCAATTATTATATTTAGATTGACTATTGAACTAAATAAAATAGAAGGTAAAACATGGCAAGAAAAATTACCAAAAGATAATAATGATGATGAACGTTATTTAACATACATAAAAACTAAAGATGAATTTTCGAATAAAAATCAATACGATTGGTATCGAGAACGTGGTAATCAACTTTATCTTGATGCTTGTTTTGTTCTTGCTATTCAATGTTATACATATTGTATTGAACTTAAACCAGAGGTTGCATCTTTATATTCAAATCGAGCTGCATGTTATTTAAAAGTATTCGAGGTATAATTCCAATTATAATAAAGAACATAGCCGAATAAGATTATCGATCTGCCACTTTCTTAGATCTCACTTTCAATAGAATAAAAGGATTAGAGCATGAAATTTGTCATATTTCTGTCTACTTTCCTATTCTATTGAAAATGACATAGAAGGGGTTGCAGATTGACGATCTTATTCGGTGTTATCCTTAACAATAAAAACAAAACTTTCTTTTAGCCACAAAAAACAATTGATGATTGTAATAAAGCACTTGAAATAGATCCAATTAATGTACGTGCTTTATATCGTAAAGCATGTGCATATAAAATGTCTCGTAATAATCAATTATATGAAACAACATTGAAAAACTTAATTAAATTACAACCAAATAATCAAACTGTTCTTGCTGAATATTATACATCTCGACATGAACAAATACCACGAAAAATGAGACGACTTCGAGCTAATCTAATAAATACAACAACATCTAAACCATCATCATCATTATCAATGTCTGATATGGAAAATTCAAAATCAACAATCATTATTGAAGAAAATAATAATCTTTCATATGAAGAACTTGAACAAATTCGCATACAAAAATTACCTCTATTTTCAGCAAATACATTATATGAATTTGGACAAAAATTAAATTCATTAAAATCTAATGATATTAAAGGTCAATGTTCTTTTATTCTTCGTTTACCAACAAAAGGTTTATGCAAAATAACTAGTTCAGCAACATCAAAATTAGTTCAAACAATTATTAATGCTTGTCGAATAATGGTCAATGCTGAAAAACGTTATCAACAAGAACATACATCTATCATATTACAATTTTCATATATAAAATTTTGTTTTGATATTCTTCTTGAATTAACAACACTTTCACGAATCGATTTAGAATTATCAATGATTGATCAACATTATCGAACATCACTTAATGATTTACTTTCATATTATTCATCAATATCATCAATATTACATGATGTTAACAAATTGGATCGATTACGAAAATAAAACAGATATATGAACTATCTTCTTTCTTTCTTTCTTTCGTTTTTTTTTATTGAACAAAGAAAAAAAAATACCACCGAATATTTGTCTTAGACAAGGAGACAAATAAAAAATTTTATTATTCAGAAAAAGAAACTATGATTATGATTTTGTCATATTTATTTCATTAATATGAATCGTGATTCATTCATACGTTTACTAAGACCATGAAATGTTATTGAAAAATTTTTTGCTAAACGTTTTTCAATTTCATCTAATTTACGTACAAGATCAGTAACAGCTCGAGATTTAAATCTTTCGGCTATTTCCTATAAACAAAAATAAAAGAGAAAATAATATATACCTCCGGAAAAAAGAAACTGCATTTAGTATTTTAAAGAAACCTTTTCTATAATAAGATATTTTTAAAAAAATAATGATATGTTCTGAACGCCCGTGGAGTTTTCTATCACTCTGTATAATTAGGTCTTCATTTAGATCTATTTATTATGAAAATAAATTTCATACAACAAAGACACCCTCATATCCAGATTCTCACGGGTTTAATTTTGTCACTGTCATCAAAATAAGTTTTTGAAATTTTTTATTAATATAGAATTATCTTTTTAAAAAAGCAATCATATATTCTGATAGCGCTTGAAATTTTCTATTTTTCTATATATTTGGTTACTGTCTTGCACTTATTTATTATCAAAATAATTTGAGTATAATGATGACATCCTTAATCGACAAGTACGAAACATTCACGTTTTTGGTTACTTTTTTTGATTTTTTATGTCCAATTATATGTATAAAGGAGATAAGTTTTTACAAAGGTAATTATGCATTCTGATAGAGCTTGAAATTCTCTATCATTTCATATATTTTTGTCTTATGTTGCATATATGTGCTGAAAAATAATTTGAGTATTATGCAGCAATGGTCCTTGACAAACTGTAAAAAAACTGGATTTTTTTGTCTATCTATTTCGTTTTTTGTTTCACAAGCTCAAAATGATCGAGGAAATAAGTCATTGTTAGAAGATATAATTATTTGTTTCAAAATTTATATCTGAAGTAATAATAAACGTGATAACAAACTAGAAATAAAAAGGATAGTGATAGGAGAAAATACAGTTTTTTAAGATTCGTTAAAATGGATGTTTAAATACTACTTCAGTTATTTTTCACCATATAAATATAAGATAAGACAAAAATATATAGAATGATAGAGAATTTCAAGCTCTATCAGCATACATAATGACTTTTGTAAAAACTTATTTCCTTTGTACGTACAATTCGAAAAAGCATAAAAAACGGCTAATTTTCGTACTTGTCAATTGAGGTTGTCATCATTATACTCAAATTATTTTGATAATAAATAACTGCAAGACAGTAACCAAATATATAGAAGGATAGAAAATTTCAAGCGCTGTCAGAATATATGATTGCTTTTTTAAAAAGATAATTCTATATTAATAAAAAATTTCAAAAACTTATTTTGATGACAGTGACAAAATCAAACCCGTGAGAATCTTGATATGAGGGTGTCTTTGTTGTATGAAATTTGTTTTCATAATAAATAGATCTAAATGAAGACCTAATTATACAGGGTGATAGAAAACTCCATGAACTTGCAGAATATATCATTATTTTTTAAAAGATATCTTATTATAGAAAAGATTTCTTTAAAATACTGAATGCAGTTTCTTTTTTCCAGGGGTATATATATATATATATATGTTTGCGTCCAATCTGAGATCCAACATAGGACGAATACTCAGTCAAGCCATTCTTGAATTAATTAGTTACAATACGTCCAAACAAAGATTTGCCTGAAAATAAAACAAAAAAAAACCAATGAAGGATTTAAGTATGGTGAGAAGAGCAAGTATACCCACGCTCTTCGTTGATTGTTTTTGTGTTATTTGCTTTTGGTTAGATGTTGCAAATAAAATTTCATGTGTTATGGTTAGCTTTTGCTTTCATACAATATGTTTGTCAATACGAGATTGACCATATTAAGCTTTCAATTCGCCTAAAATTTTCCGGTCAATCTTCGATTAGACGTATTTTAGCTGATCAATTCAAGAATGATCTAAATGAATGTCCATTCAATGTCGAATTCCCGATTGAACGCTAACATATAAACATATATATCGAATAGATCTGATTTTGATTATTGAAAATCGACATACACGAATACGGGTTTGCATGGGACGATATTTAAGTTCGAATGTATGACAAACTTGAATAAGATGAAGAAGTAATAAATTAAGATCCGATATCATACGATCTTTTGAAATAACATTAAGCTTTTTTGATAAATGAACTAGTTTATCCAATTGAGAAGCATTTAAATAAGAATTAATTTCTTTTAAATATATATATATATATATATATAAACAAAATGATTGTTTATTAAAAGTTTTATTTATTATATACCTCGTAAATCAGTTTCAGTAATTGTTTGTAATTCATATTTGAGATTTTCTTGTATATCAATTGCACATCGTGTATTATCAATACGTTCAATTAATGCAAAATCTAAATCAATTGCAATCGAATAAAGATCATGACCAAAATCAATTAAATTTCGTTTATTATTTGTTTGTAATAATGATAATGTCCATTTAATTAAATCAGCATAAGTACTACAATGATCAAGTGTTACACGTAAAGCTTCACTTGGTGAACGATAGAATTCATTTAATGGTGATATATGACCAGATGTAATAAGTTCTTCATGAATTTTTTGTAATTTTACACTATGATATTCTGAACGAGTAAATAAGTTACGTAAAGCTTTTGTTAAAGAATTTATATAAATATCTTCAATTTTTTTTATTGATTTAGGAAGATTACGATGAAGAGTTTTAGCAGATGATTTAATATTATCAGATGGAAGTGTTGAAATAGGTATTGATGGCTCATCAGATGGTCGATTTGATGGGCCTAACAATTTTCGAGCTTCAATTACAGTCTATACAATAGACAGAAATTAAAAAATAATTATTTTCTATAAGATCTTTTGTTTTTAAATAAAATTCTCGAGAGAATATAATTGCACGTACGGAAATAGTTTCTGCATTATTGGTTGTAAGATTTGACGATGATGAACTCCTATCGATTGTATCTTCTTCAATTGGTTGACGAACAATGTTTGTTGGTATTGTTTTAGAAAATAATCGTTGGGCTTTTGTTTTGACAAATTGTGAATCATTTACAAATTCTGCTATTCTACCACTTACAATTGTATTTATTTCTTGTTTTGAATCATTTAATACAGATGGAGGATAGAAAAGAAGAGCTGCATTTGAATTTAATTCAAAATTGAGAGTTTTATTTTCATTCATTTTACCTATATATGAACAATTATGAATATTGATATTGCATTAAAATCATTCAACTGACCAGTAGAAATCGTTTCAGGTCGAATAATTTCAAGATCACCTTGCAATGTTTCGATGCTTTTTACAATAAATGATGTATCAGGTTTTTCAAAATTTTCTTCATGCAATTCATTTGGTTGTTGTAATAAATCAGATATTTCTTTGGCTTTGATTTTCAAATCAAATTGTACATTTGTCTGCTGTCTTTCAAAGTCAATAGTCGTATTTATTGTATTTGATTGTTCATTGTCTATTTCTTGACTTTTTTCCTGTTTGAATACAAGAGAATTGATATGTTCGATTGTTTCCTACCGCGTCATCATTTTTTAAAAAGTTTTATTTCAATAAATATAAAACTACAGAATCGATTTAATCTGAAGTTTATTTAAATTTTTTTGGTTTATGAGACAATTTTCCTAATTGGTTAATCACGTTTGATTTGAGATTATATACATCATGTAGACTCTTCTAAATGATGAATGCTCTCAAGAGTGTTCAGGCTCGTAGCTTATTGCTATGAAGATATTGAATTTCTGCGGTATTTTTCAAGTCAATGTCGTGGCATCCCTCAGAAACACCAAGAACACTAGTTTTCAAATTTTGACTTGCAATTTTACACAGTGACAGACCTCAACGAGAATAGTTTATGGTGAAAGCTTTAGATCTTTTGATTTTTTGGGTCTATTCTGAAATACGAATATCGAATCTAACAGTATATATGAGCGATGTAAACGACACACTCTTTATTATGGTCATATATTAGGATATGAACAACAAATAGATCTGAAACTTTCACAAGAAACTCTTCTCGGTAAAGTCTATCTTGATGTAAAGTTTCAAGTCGAAATTTGAAAGTGAATTTTTCTCGTGTTCCTCAGAGAGATCACGACATCGACTTAGAAACTAACGTAAAAATGCTATATTTTTGCCGCAATATGCTAAAGATGCGAACTCATGACTTTTCTCATCAGAAAAATGGATTAAAAGACTACTTTTGTGGTTTGCACTAATGTGAATGATAATTGATTTGGTTCAATGAGGTCACCTATAGATAAGAAGATAATGAACTTTAATTAATTATATTACATTTCAATAATTGAAATTCTTACTTTCACTTGAAGGCTTTGAAACATTAGTCATATTAATTGTATCTGTTGTTATTGGTGTTGGGGATAATAAGACTGGCTGTTCATGGGCAATACCTAAAGTACTTTTTTGTTGTTCTTCTGATTTTAATGCTAATGGAATTCGAGCATTGAATTTCAATTTTTCCTTTTCATCTTTGTCAATAGACAAATTATTGGTTTTTTTGGTATCATCAAGAATTTTGGAATGCTTTTTTGTTATTTGTGTTATTGATTGAAGTTTTGGTCCAGACTTTAGCAAAGATCTTTTTTGTTCACTACTATGCTTCGCAGAGGTGACAGCTGTAGTTGTTGACAACTGATCTTTGATATTTCGTGTTATTCGTTCTTTTAAAGTTTTTGTTGGTGAACTGATTGATTTATCAGTAATGCGATGTATTGAAGGAGCTAGACTTAGTATAATGGATTTATTTTTCGAATGAAGAACCTTTGTTCTTGTTTTGACATTATTTTTTCCATCGATCACATTTTTCTGAATATTGGATGCAGAAACTTGCAATTTTTGGATATTTGACTTAGTTTTATACCAATGCTTGACACGTTCAGGAAAAGTTCTATCCACAAAAAATAGATTATAACTTTTTACTAATCTTTTTTTTTTAGAATTGTTTTTGTTTTCAAAAATTCGTCATTTATAGTAGTCGTTAGAAGTTCCGCTACCAAGTGAAAGGTACATAAACTTCAATCATTTTGCTTGATATTTTGACTACAAATAGAGCTTGGTAAGCTCTGATCGCAAGCAACAATCTAAGGTTGATAGGGTTACAAAGGATTTACGATAAAAACACTTTTTTTTCCCTAGGACCAAAAAAAGTAGAGGATGATGGATAAGAATAATTAAAAGGATTAAAATATATGAAAATCTATAGAAAAGATGGGTCGGGATAAATTTAATTCTTTGTGAACCAATGCAGCATTGGGCTGTCGAATGAAGGGTTTAATGTCATGAGATTTGTTTTCTATGTTGAGATATCCTTGTCTGAAGAAAAAATCTGTGTTGACCTTCTAGCTCTTTCAGATCAAGGCCGATTAGTTCTTGCAATCAGAGTTCAACATGATCTATTTGTGGTCAAACTATGAGACTTAAGGATTAAACTTGAGGTACTTTTTATCTAGCGGCGGAATTTTTTGCAAATACTGTACTTACACATCTATTCTATCAAATAAGTCCACTAGATGTTCTTGTTTTATTCGATCTTCTACATTAATTAAAATTTGATTTATTTCATTGATAATTGTTGAAACTTTCTTTTTATCTGTATCTATTTTAATTTTAGTATCAATATGAATGAATTTTTCTCTTAACATTTGTCGATAGAGTTTATCTGGTAATTCTTTATTTTTCTTTAAATGTTTTTTAATTTGATGAATAAATAAATTTCGATTAAATTCATCAGATCCATAAATTAATTCATTGATTAGATCAATAATACGTTCATTATAAAATTTATTTGATACTTTATCCAAATTAATAGTATTATCTTGTTTGATTAAATCTAAAATTCGTTGAATACATATACGTATAAATGGAGCTTTCAAATGTTCGAGAAATGTTGAACATTCATCAATAGTCGCTTTTTCAGTAAGATTTATATGAATAATAGAATATAAATCAGCTGCTTTAGATAATTCATGAATATCAGGTTTGCTAAGATTACGTGTTTCAACAAAGTATGCCATACCTATATAAAAGATCAAGATCATAATTAATGATAGTCAATTTAAAAACAAATAAAACCCAATTGATTTTGAATTTGATCAAGTGAAATAGATGATTGAGTTTGAATATAATGATTGATATTCATTAATGCTTCTATAAGTTCTTTCATAGAGTCATTATCTAGTTGAACATCTTTCATAGATTCAATGACTGCATCTAATCCATTTGTATCAATCTTTTTCATTAAATTCAGTGTGATCGTTTGATTTAATTCTCCAGTTATTGCAATACGTTGAAGAACACCTTGTTGTGCTAAACGTTCATAGATAATTTTCAATTCATTATTAGTCTAAGGAAAAACAACTCATTTGGTCAATGAGAAAATTATTATTGTTATTATTTATGTTTTTTTAATTTTCAAATCATTTTCACTTACTAAGGATGAAAGATAATCATGAATATATGATTCAATAATAATACTATCATGTTCAGTTAATTTAGTTGTTAGACTAGCTTCAATTTTATCAATAAAATCTTTTAATGAAACACCAATAGATGATTTCATTGCATGAAAAATTGTTTTAATTCCATCAAGATGTGCACGTATAAAAATAATATTCAATTGTTCGGATATAAAGTTTACTTGACCATCACGATCATTACCCACTTTAGTTGTATCAATATTTTGAATTGTTTCAAAATCATGAATTAACATAGTCAAATCCGATGCAGCTTGAAGAAAAAAAAAGAGTCAATAAAAAATAATGAGCAAATAGTCAACTAACATAATCGACTAATACGATCTTTCATTAAAATATTGAATACAGTTTGATCATGATCAGATATATCGCCTATCAAAAAAAAAAGCAAAATGTAGTATTAAGATTTTACATGACGAAAAATTTGGATGTTAAGTTTTTTTTTTCTATTTTATTTTTCTGAACCGAATTCTATTGTTTGTTTCTATTGATGTAAGGTGTTTACCAGACTTATCTTCTAATTTCAATATTTGTTGTTGTTTAGTTTTTTTAATATTTTCATTAAATGATTTCAATAGTTCCATTGCTAAACGATATGTATTATCTTTTTCAAGTAATACATTAAGAACAGTTTCAATAGAAATTAAATTGGTTTTCATAGCTACTTGTTCAAATGCTTTTTGAATTTCTTGTAAAGCCTGCAAACAAAAATAGTAACGAGTGGCGCATCAAAAATGACAGTCTCCGTATTTTCTCAATGTTTTCTCTAGTTTTCATAGTTTTAGACTAAACTTTTTTTCAAAAGATTTGGTATTCAATTCTCTACTAAATCATATACAAATGGGT
The DNA here is from genome assembly GCA_905250125.1 of Rotaria sordida. Classification (NCBI taxonomy): domain Eukaryota; kingdom Metazoa; phylum Rotifera; class Eurotatoria; order Philodinida; family Philodinidae; genus Rotaria; species Rotaria sordida. The sequence continues at coordinate 5,135 of CAJNOL010000575.1, read as the reverse complement.
ATCATAGAGATAAAAGCAAGCAAAATAGTACTATAGTAACACTGGACACACAACATCAACAACTGCCAAACACACAAAATACTGTTGTCTTGTCTTTTGTGTTTTCATGCAAAAAGGGAACGACGTACTCCGCTACACCCTAGAGTAGAAGAGGAGTACAGTAGGAGTAAAATGGGAGTGCGTAAAGCGCGAGTATATCGGTATCTTTTTAGATTTAGGTCTCGATTTTCCTTAGTTATAAAACTGTACTAACATTGTACGACGGGACTCTGTTGTCGGTGTACTCCCACTGCACTCTCGTACTTCTTGTACTTCGGCGAACATGCGAGGACGTCGCTTCCCTCTTGATTTTCATATTGAACTATATAGACAGATTTGAACAAATTGTACAATCCATTTTGTAGAGCTTCAAAAGTTCTATCTTATTACTACACTCAAGAATTTTCATAACTCAATAAACGTTATTTATTTCAAATAAAAGAAAATCCGAGTTGTTTTAATTTGAAAAAAAAACAAAGTAATGCTTATTTTATGTAATCAGCTTTTGTTATGGAAATTCTTGAATATAATAACAAGATAGAGCTTTCGAAGCTCTACAAGATGGATTATCCAAATTTATCTATATAGTTCGACATGAAAACACATAAATACAGAACAATTGTATTTTCTGTTTGGAAGTTGTTGATATTGTATGTCAGCAGTATTACTATAGTAACTATTTTGCTTGCTTTTATCTCTATGATACTCATTTGTCATATGATTTTGTAGAAAATTAAACATTGAATCTTTTGAAAAAGTTCAGTCCGAATCTATGAAAACTGAAGGAGATATTGCGAAAATATGGAGATCCTCATTTTTTATAGACCATTCGTTATCTTTTTATTTATATAATTTTTTTTTTGAATGATTCAATTTTATAACCTGTACAAATTTAGGAACACCACCAAATTTACTAATCAATTGAACATTAGTTAATTCATCATAAATATTCATAATTTGATTTTTGTTATGTCGACTTATTATTTGCATTAAATCTGCAATTAATTTTAAATCTTCATTGTTTAAATTGTTTTCAACATTTGTATGAATTTTTTCAATTATATCATAAATTGATAATGGTTCAATATTATCATAATCATATTTATAATCTTCATATTTACGTCTTTTTTCACGTTGTTTATTAAGAATTATATCAATTGCTGATTTTTGATGTTTTATTTCATTATTATTATCTTCATCATTCCATTCAAAACTAAGTTGGTCATCTTCGATTATGTCGAACAATTTATGTTCATCAGATAAATTTATAAATAATTCATTAGGTAATTCGAATGCTTTTCGTAAAATTTCAATATTGGTTTTCATTAATATTTGTGTGGTGCCTAGTCGTTTACGAACAATTGAATTTGGAATTTGAACATCAGGTCCAATTATACATGATCGTGTATTGAATTGTTGCTCTTCGAGTGTGTAGATTCCTAAGAATATATTATTCATATATATATGTATATTAATAAATACGAAAAATATACATACGATCCCATCCTCGTTGAATATGTTCAGGTAATGTACAACCAATTCGATTTTCATCGAGATACTTTTTAACAGTTAAATGATAGCTAGAGACCATTTACTAGAAAAAAGAAGGCGGCTGATATTCATTAACATATGATGACATTTGAATATTCCTAGATATTGTTTCTTTTTTTCGCAACGTTCTTCTTGAGAGATTTTTTTTAATCTGGAAACGAATTTTTTCGAATTTAAAATTAATACAAAACTTCGATTCATTATTTATAACAATTTATGTTCAAAACAAGAATCTTATTTCAAAAATTAACTGTAAGCATTTCATTTCTTTGTATTCTTTGTATTAATTATATCATCAAATTTATTTGTCTTGTCATTTTCTCTTTGAAAAACAATGTGGACAATCCTATTGAATTATCGAAAAAAAGTTCTTTATAAAAAGCTACCAGTAGTTTTATTAATCTGGTCTGAAATCGATCATATCCGGAAATATTAATAAGAAATTGGATATATGGAAGATCAGAAACAGAAAGAATAAGTCACATGTAAAGTTAATCAAATCGTTTTTGTTTTTATTTGAATGTGAATATAGAAAATACAATTATATTACGCTATGAAAATATGGCAGCCATTGGTATGATCGATTTTAGTGAACATCACTGATCCATGAGTCTATCTAAATTCTGTAATCTTTTGGAACGTTTTAATGTGATTACTGTCGATTTTTGCGACAAAGTTTGTTCATTCTTCAATAAAAACATTACCATATCAGCTTATTCAGTGATCTAGAAGTTTTAACATCTGTCTAACTAACTATTCACAAAATCATAAGAATCATCATCGATGGTTGATGGTTTCCGCAGTTTATAAATTATAGAAAAGTGTCACACCAATAATAACGACATCGTATATTATCTGGTAGTTGTTCTAATCTAAATCAGTACGCAAAAACTCTTTTAAATGCAGCGAAATAATATGGAAAAAACTTCAAGTAGATACTCTGTGATTTTCCTTGACTTCATATCTTCTTCCTATTTCTACGTGAAATATAGATTTTTGTAAATTACATCTGATTTTCTTCTCAGTGCAAATTTGGTTGATAACAAAATCTGCGAATCTAATAATGGATGAAAACTAATAGAGTTGCAAACATTAAGAAATATTTCTTTCAAACTTATTATTATAAGTAATGATTCATGAATCAATTTACATAATGCAAAACACATTTAAAAATGTTCTATAGCATTGACCGGAAAAAATCTAAAAAAGCCATGAATAATAAATAATTGAAGTCATATAATTATATTATCAAATAAAGTTATTTCAACGATCGAATCTATTACTGTCCAGCTTTCATCATTTTATGAATCTATTTGATAATCGTCAGGTTTTCGATCTAGAAAAAGTATTTCAATTTAAGGAGTTAATATAAAATTTACGGTATTCTATAAAATAGCATCTAAACGATTATTAACAATTCGAATATCACTACCCTCACAATAATCGTTGACGATCCCTCATGAAATGGAAAAAGCACTATTCTAAACAAAATCTGTTATGATCTTCGTGTACATTCCAGTAGGAACAACTCTAGATTGAATTCAATGCAGACAAATTAAACATACTCGGCCTAATAGCTTGTTTGAGGTCAATTGTTTTGAATTGAATTTAGAACTTTTTACGAGTCTCACATCAATAACTTACTAGCCGTCATCTATAATTAGACTAGGAGAGAAGTAACACAAGTATAGTCAATTTTCATACGGAAAGCACTGCATCTGTTAAATGTTATATTCCTTTTAACCAATACATGTTGTTATGAAACCACAATAGGATAGAGGGCAAATATGAAAAAAAATATCGTTTATTAGTCGTGGTGCCATTTTCACAGACGAATGATCCGTGACATCATCACTATAAATAAGTCGATCGAAAAAAAAAGAAAACAACAAGGTGGCAACAGTTACACTTTGATAGTATTGGATTTCGTCAATAACATTGCCGAATTTTTATCATGAACAATAAAAATCAATATTGATCTGTCGTTATTTTTACGGTTGTCACCCGTCATTCTATACTGCGCAGCCATTTCCATTCAAACATAAATTGCGTACTTTTAGAGCTAGTTTTGTCGAAAAATGAAGAAGAATATTAGCTCTAATTTCATTGAATATTGTCTTGTTTGCATCGTGTCTTATTGTATATTACTTCATTTATCAATTGTCATTCGAGTGTAGACATTAATCTATGTATTCTTGGTAAAATTATACGAAATATTTTATTTCATAAATAAGATTTGCACATACAGATTAATCCACACAAGCTATATCCAAAGTACACGAATGAACAATACAGAATGTACAAGCACAATAATTATACTTGCTATGTATGAAAGTAAAATCAAAAATTTTTACTAATCAACTAATCCATAAATAAAACTACGTTGATTTCAAGGACACAATCTTGAACTCGAAAAACACTGGAGTTGTCTGTTAGAATTGTTGCAATGGTTGCAAGCTATTATTTTGATATGGAACGAACAGCAGTAGGATTATAACATGAATGAATTCTACATTGGGTATTGCAATACACGAGAATGGGTTTTATCATTTATGATACTTACCTATCAAGAAAATTGATGAACCGAGAAAATACAAAAAGTGGTACTTTATCTTGATAAATTAACGATCAAGATCATGTTGATCATCGTGTAGTATTATACAGTGATTTCGTATTAAGGAGATTCTTTCTCTCCCTATTGAAAATTTCTAGATACTTTATTTGTATTTTTCTGTTCAGTATACGTATCAAAGTATGCTCTATCTAGAAAACATCTTTCAAGAATTAATATTTAACTGCAAAAGCTGAAAAACTGGAAAAGATGGAACATTTTCGCTGTAAGACATCAAAGTTTATACATTTTGTTCGTTGTTTTTGAAAAGCAAGTTTTTTTTAAACAAAAAGGGAAGGACAATCTTGTTTCTCAACTACAGGAGAAAGACGGACGACAAGGAAAGTCATTTTTTTTGTCCTTGTGATTCCAATATCTTCTTATAGGAAAGTATCTAGAATTGTGAATCTATGGCAACTTTTACTATACTCATCGGGATCTATCTACATTAAAAGTTTCAAAAGTTGCTGATAAGCCATTCTCTAAAAGTTCAGAAAAGAGGGGAGAGGGGAGAAGCGTCCCTTTAAAATATATGTCATATTGTCGAATACATTAATAAAACATATCGGTTCACATATGAAGTAGTCCAAAAGTATGAATCGGCGTCTGAGATTAATAAACAAAATAAAGCTAAAAATAAAAAAAAAAGAATGAAATATATTTCGATCCCACGAAAGCACTTCATAAAAACATTCAAATATGGCCTAGTTAGCAATAGTGAATTAAATTACGAACATTCATTCACCATAAATCATCATAGCTTGGAGTATCATCGACGATCACAACGGTTCTTATTTATAATGGTGTTTTTCTCATTTCAAGGTGCATTGTCAACAATTATTTTGACAGTAGGATATATTAGAGTCGTTAACGTCCTTCTACGTGCCATGTTATACGATAGTGAAACTGTCTAGAAGAATTATCAACTTTATGA
>CAJNOL010000574.1:101219-114180 GCA_905250125.1 Rotaria sordida | reverse complement strand
AGTTTTTGATCTGACAGTACATGAAATTCAGATTTATTTTCGTCGAAAATATGTTTATTTGACGTAAAATTTCATTCTCTATTAGAAACTATAAGAACTTTTTAAACATTCAAATTTTTTTCTATCAATAAATACCAAATACTGCTCCAATCGGATCCTTTTGTTAAACATAATGAGAGTATGAGTGTGGATACTAGAAACTAATAGAAATGTATTTCTCGTTATAATTTGTAATCAACTATTTCTTTTCTTCTCCAAATAAAACATACAGGTAAGACCATAAATCAATACAAAGCTAGATTATAATCAAGATAAAATATTCAAACCTGCTCACTGATTACTTGAGTGATTTTCGTTAAAAAATATACTTATACGAAATTAATAATGTCTTTTGAAGTATGACTAGTGTTTTGTGTATGTTTACATAGTTTTTTTCTACCAATGTAATTACCAATCATCATTCAAAGTCCCTCTGAGACGATATAATTGAATATTGTCACCATGAAAAGTATTATATCCCAACATCTTTCGAATGCATTATAAACAAACAAAATATATCACACAATCCTCTTCAATTTACTTTATAAAATTATGATGAAATAAAAACATGTTGTAATGGAGATAAAAATTATGAACATCAATCAATTGTATGCAACATAGAGAACGTAATTTGAATTATTGAAAGAATAGAAAGATATAAGAAACAAACGTTGAAGAAAATAGATATATTTATATGTATGTATGTTGGGGACAAAATTGGAATTTTAGTTTTGACCAGATAAAATTAGAATTCGACTAGAGATAAATTCCTACGATTGAAATAAATTTTGTATCTGTATTCAACAGAATCTTTCTTATTTTCGTAAATATTTTGCAAGTTGATGTATTTTAGTCTATTCACTCATATTTGTACAATCATCTCGCTTGAAATGACATTTTGTCGAACAAAAACTTCCATTTATTTTTACATAAACATTGTTTTGCAGTGTACTTTCCTTTACAATCGCATGTGCAATCTATGATTGAGTCCGATTCAGATATTTTTTTGTGGTAGATTGTAACACGTACATCTATATTTATATTGCTGATTGACACAATCGCTATGACTAAAATTTTCTCTTTTTTTCTTATTTCATTCCAGTCTATTTTTAGTAAAATACTTAACTGTATGAATTTATATCTAGTAGAATCTTAATTTTGTCTGATCTAAATTAGAATTTCAATTTTGTCCCCAACATATATATATTTGATGACGCTAAAGACACACGTAACAATAAAAGTGAAAAATATAAATAATATACTATCGACCCTAGAAGAAAAACTGTGTTTATGATTGTTAACTTGTTAACATGGTCGAACAGAATTACTAAATACCACATCAGCTGAAAAATAAAATAAACCATATAGACACAAATGCTTCTATCTAAGGATAAAACTTTTCATTTATGATACATATTACTAATTCATCGAAAAAAGGTCGATTGAAATTTAATGTTAATTTATCTTATGACTAAAGTTAATTTAAGATACCAAACGTAAATAATTCTAATCGATTCTATAATCAATAATTTTTATTTTAAAACAACAGAAATATCTATACTTTCAAGGAAAAGCATATTCGACAATTGAATAAATTTCAAGACATATAAAAAGTAATTCATGTTTTTTCTTTTCTTTTTCACAGTCACTTTGATGATGTGCATTATTAACTTCATCTGTATGATAAAAAAATATTTATTAAGAATAAGCAGAAAGATGGATGGCCTTCACGAACTACCCAGATAATCGTTTTTCGATCTTGAACGTGTCCCTGAGCGTCTATAACTTATGCAATTTGACGCATTGGAATGCAACATTTTCAAGTCCTTGAATGCGTTTACAGTGGGCTAACGCGTCTTTCTTCGTTCCAATTTATGTTAAAAGACGTGTTTGAACGCACCCAAAATGCAACAATTTCAGGCGTGTGAATGCATTCCAAAACCAACACGCGTGCAAACTGGCCTCTCTTGCAGACGGATTACGATACATTTTCAGATTTTGCTGCGTTTGGATGCAGTAGGAGATGAACGCGTTGTGGCGCGGTTATTTTTCGCCCCCAAACACATTAAAAAATTATTATTACTCTGTGCCGGAATCGAACTATTGCACCATAGCGAGTTATGATATAATACTCAAATCCTATGAGCAACAGAGTAGTAATTTTTCCAATCACAGTTTGAACTTGTTACTATGTTCATTAATCGCATCAGTGGCTCGTATAACACTACTTGCTGTAATTTTGCAAATAGAGCTGTTATATTTTTATTTCATGAAATAAATATAAGTAATATATTTATCGAAAAAAAATCAAGATAAATATATTTGTGATATTTAGAAAAAAAAATTTAAAATAAAGAAATAAATTTTTTATATTAAAAAAAAATTACAGAATAAAAATATCTCGCTCTATGATGAATACATATATAAATATGTGGTATAAAGACATTAATTTACATTTCTTTTTCTTACTACTAGCATCTCAATGTCAAATATTAATAAAAAGTAATGATACTAGAAGAAAAAAAATATATGCAAATATTTTTGTCTACGTAATTTTTTGTCATTATGATATCAAAACTTTTTTAGATATCTGCAGAAAAATACAATATTACGTTTTTATTTCAAAATAAACCGTCATTTTCATTTAACTTTCTTTATTCTTATAAATAAAATACTCATTTATCTTTTTCTTAGAAGCATAAATTTTAAAAAGCTGTTTATCTTTATGTTTGTAAGTAATAATACTCCGTCATGTATTTATCTTTATTGCATGAATTTAAGTTTCATTTCGAGTGATTTTATTATAGAGTAAAATAAAGATAAGCTAAGAACTCTGTATGAAAAAGCACTTGTAAAATTTCGATAAAAGAAAATAGTTGGGAATAAAAGTATCATACTCAAAGGATTTATTTGTTTGTATAAGAAATAAATGATGAAGTGGACAACAACTTTAAGAATGCAGTCTAAATGCTAAACTCCGGTTGGGTTCCAACACAAAGTGATGAGTATTTTCTGACATTTTTGAGAATAAAGTAAATGCGTTTATCTCATAACAGTATCATAAGTAGAAAAGCTAGAAAGCGTATATTAATGCGCTTTCAACAGAGACGAATTTACACACCTTAAAATGCTGCGTGTTAGACGCGTTCAAACAGCATCTTTTTATATAAACCAGTCAGAATACCGTAGAACTGGAATGTAGGAAATTGCGTTTATTTGTTCCAAACGCGTTTAGAGTTTCGAAAATGTTGCATTTTGGGTGCGTTCAAACGTGTCAACTTACATAGATTGTAGACATTCAGAGGCGCATTAGGAGTTTAAATATGTACGTCACAGTTGACATGGGAATTTAGTTGAGGTTGGAATGCATGTTAATAATATGAATCACACGATAATTAATGTTTGTGTACTACTGTATTCAACTTTTGTAATTTTAGCGATTCTAAATGATTGGTCAAACTTCTATGATTTATTTTGAATTATTTTAAAATATTTACATATCGAAAATTTTTATTTTTTAACCATTCTTACTTAGTGAGTATTAGAATTTTATGAATTTTATTCATCTCCTTATAATTAATCGATTGATGTTCGTTGCTGTGGAATATTCAATCGAGAAACACATCCTATGTCTGTTTGTTTTTAATTACATAAATTTTCTTTTTCATGTAAATCTCTTACAAAAAAATGAGCATTCTTAATTCTAAACTACAATCTTACATTGATAAACTTTTCCACAATAAGTCGATCGAATAGATAATCAACAACCCTTTTATAGTCCAATTATTACTCAGTCAATCCAACATTAGATCGGTTGCTATTCTAAATAACATGAATCATTCAATTTCAATTTTTTAACAACGAATTTGTTAACACTAAACATTTAACCAATCATTCAATCCCCCATATCATGAGCGGCGAAAAAAAAACTATTTTATAAATACAAATAGCTCAAATACTCTCGATTTCATTTCAACCAATGATTCAATGTTCTCATGTCCCACAGCTAGAAAAAAATCTGTTCTATAGAAACAAATAGCTCAAGTACTCTCGATTTCGTTTCCACCAATGATTCAATGTCCTCATGTCCTGCAGCTCGAAAAAAAATCTATTCTATAGAAACAAATAGCTCAAGTACTCTCGATTTCGTTTCAATCAATGATTCAATGTCATCATATCCTGCAGCTCAGAAGATATCTTTTCTATAGAAACATAGCTCAAATACTCTCGCTTTCATTTCAACCAATCGTTCAGTGTCTTCATGTCCCGAGCACCGATATAGAAACTACAATATAAGAAAAATGATGAGTAAGATTTACTTTTAGAAGAAAACAATAAATAGAATGATTAATGACTTTTCATCAACAAAATAACAGTACGAAGATACTTTTTATTGTCCGAGAAGTAATACTAAATATAAATTTGACAAGAAACAAACAAGTTTTCTTGAATATGTATTAGAAAAATTTTTAAACAAACTAAGTGAACTAAGTGATTTCAATCTCAACTAGATTCCAAACTCAATTGCAACATATATAATCCGAGAATGCTAATATATAGGAGTATTTGCGAATTTTGTCGTTATGAACAAAAACTTGGAAATATCCTCTTTTGCCAATGTAAAAACTAACTCATTCAGTAGAACCATAAGTGAGATACACAATTTTTTTTTTCGTAGGTGACTTTTCGGACACTCTGGATATCACTACTTGAGTCAGATCCGTATCTCTCCATGTGAAAGAAAACTTGAAAAAACATATGTGTAAAAAAAACCTCGGAAGAGACCAATTTACTTAAACTTTGATCGACCTTTATAGGTTAAGTGCATGTCTATATCCATCATAAAATAGTAAGTACTAAAAAAGAATCATAATTATAACTATGAAAGTTTTAATTAATTTCGTTATTGTATTGTTTTTTTTGGGTATTCTGCGTTTGTATTTCACTTTTCTGTTTTATGATATATCTTTCGTCTTGTAGTTTTCTAGAATATATTCGTATCGCTCTTCTACGTAATAAGAACAAGTCATCACAAGTGAGAGATAACAATGTCAATGATACAACACGATGACAAATTTTTTCTGTAAAGTATTATCATTGAGTCATTGCCTATATTCCTTTTCAAAAGAGTCGTTTTTCGCCGAAAAGAAAGGCATATTATCTTACTGAATATGTCTGCGCAAATAGGAATAAATATATTACCTGAAGTTATCGTTGCTTGTATGCCATATGGTATGTCATCGACTACTGCTTGAGTATAAATAACTAAGGTAAAAAAATTAAATTCTTAATTGAACGAACATGATTTCTCGTTAATGAAATTTACTTTCAACTGTGCGACTGAAGACAAGATGTTGATCTTAAAAATAATCATGAAAAAAATATATTTATCATTTTCATACATACAATCTGCGAAAAGATCTTCTAATATATCTGATTAAAACATGTCTGTTCTTTAATTCTTCGTAATTATTAAAAGGCACATGTGGTTCTAACTTGTACTTTTCTGTTTCGCACTACTTCCATACTTATGTTTCGGAACTATATTTCTTTTCTAATCGCTAGTCTGCTGCTGATGCATAAGACTTTTGTCAAGTTTTAGGAATTGGTTTCACAGACAAATATTCTGAGTACGAGTCTACTCGATCTCCATAACAGCCATAGTGTTCTAAACTCAACTTTCAGCTTTCTTAGCTATATCTTTTAAGATTAGTATAGTTTCTGTTACAAATGCACTTGTCTGCTCTCATTAAGAGCGATGAATATTATTCCTTTCTTTCATTTCAAAATCGTTGAATTTTGCTGTACATCCTTTCCTATTTACCTTAGTATCGTGTTTTTGAAACACTTTTAACAGACTTGTCATCTTTATTTATTTCTGAAATGAATATTGCTATATTCCTACAAAAGGAATTTGCTGAAGGTATGCGATTCATTCACTACAAGGATGAATTAAACGAGAAATAAACTTTTAAAGCATCTTGTCAGTATGAGTTCCACTAGATTTCACGATAGCTATAAAGTCACCATGTGATGACAATTACGAAGAGTTGATAAAAATATAAGTAATACGAGCTTCAGCAGTTTTTGGTACTTTATTATGTTAGTAGATGTCTTCATTAGCTCTTATTCGTTTTCTCGCAACTGAGAAAATTAGTTTTTGATAACCTTAGAAAACCTATTAATCAACTTGAATATATTCTCATTATTAACATGATACTCTTTGTTCTTAGTCATTAAAGGTTTTTCTACGTGTCGTTTTATATTCTTATGCAAAACATATGACTTCTAAGAAGTTAAGGTAATTATTATAGACTCTTGGGCGAATGTCTTTCCATCTTCATATCTTTTATCGAATTTCCATCAATCAGAAAGACGAAAAAATATGTCATCTACGACAATTATTGATTTCGTAGCTAACATTGGTCATATTCAAAAACAAAAACTTATGACAAAAACTTGTATTCAGTGAGAAAGGTTACTATCTCTTACTCACTATTGTAGGAAGACGTAAAATCATACGTCACCCGAACTTATTAATAAATCTTACAGAAATTGTTCTGCAAATGTTGTTTCAAATATTCTGATGAACTTAATAAGTTTAATAGTGACATTAATACGAAGAATTTTTTCGACTACAAATGTTTGATTCTCTTTATGACACTTTCACAATTGGCATAATGTTTTCTTTATTTTAGTCGTGATATCTTTAAAAGCATTCTTATCAATGTCCGATTACGAAAAAGCAAACGTTATTCAATAATCAATCAAATGTGGTCAAAAAAGTGAGATTCTTTTGTTTTACATCTTGATTGACATTCAACTTTAAGACATTACAATCAGTACTTATTGTGCTGTATATTTAGTCCTATTAGTTAGATCTTGTGCAGCGCGTGTTTTAGCATTATCTTAATTGGGGTGTGGATGTGAGGTGTGGGTGTGGGGCGTGGTGTGCGGCTGCGGGTGAGTGTAGGAGAACAGAAAATATCAGTCCATATAGGTGCACCCGATACCTACCCTGCGCTCACACCCATATTCACTCTCATGCCCATAACCGATACCTATCCTGCACTCACACTCACTCCCACAACCGACACCTACCCTGCATCCACATGCATCATCCGTCCACACCCAACACCTACCCTGCACTCACATTCCACCCACACTTTGCATACAATGAAAGTTGAGAATAGATTTAAATCGTATGTATTAGATCATCTTAAATAAGCACATTACGGACATTCTAACAAGAGAACTGTCTGAACTGACATCTGCCGTTTGAGCTCACATTAGATTCACAAGAAAGTCTCAGCAATGCTAGAAAAACCCTAAAGTAGTTCGTGTCCATGAACCTCTGGAACCAACTTATACTCGTTTTACCGAATTTTCAATCCATCTTTAGGTAGGGTGTGAGTGTGGGTGTAGATGAAGACATACCATCCATCCAGACACACCCACACCCCATCTATCTATGGACATAATTTAAGGTCGAAATTCGGTTATTTAGTTTTTCGATGAATACCTGAAGCTGGATCAAAAATTCAGAAAAGCGGTAATAATTGGTCACCAGTGGCCTATGAGCACGAACCATTTTAGAGCTTTTCTAGTCTTATAAAGACTTTTTTGTGAACTCAATATGAGCTCAAACGGCAGGTATCAATTTGAGTAGTCCGTTTGTAAGATTTGTACACATTGAAAAGCGTTGAATCGGAAGAATATTTTAGTTTCCATTAGTATTGTATGAAACTGTTCGTACAATACTCGATAACAACTTAAAAAAAGCAATCTCATCGATTTCCAACAATATAAATTCTAGACTTTTTCAAAAAAATCACTTGAAATCATATCTGTCAGATGTGTTTCATTTCTGAACAAAACTAGCACGTAAAAAACCATATATAAATGGTTTGATCCGTTTAAAATTTTTCGACTTTGCAAAATCTTATGAATAGAGATAAAAAATATTATATTCAAAATAATATAAAACGACACTAATTTAGCAATACATATCCATTCCTTACATAAAATCCAGAATGAATCATCGAAGTCACGTTGGAAAAAACCTTGTATGACGATATATTATACAAAAGAGCATGCGTTGTGATTCATTATTTATCAGTAATAAGCTATAAACCAAAATTTGTTTAAAAAAAACATAACTCAAAAAATTATAAGTGATATGCAAGCATTTTGTGAAATTAAAACAAGGCCCTTTTCTATAGAATTTATATTCAGTGTTTTCAGAAATTGAAAACGATCTTATAAAATAAACTAATTCTTTTTACAAAACTAGTCGTTGTTTTCTCTTACTGTGGAGTTATACTGCATTATTCTGTTTCATGAATAGGCATTTCGCTATTTTAATCAGTGATTTTAGTCAAATACCAAACGAGGATGTTTTTCTCTGGCAAAATTAATGCTAAAAAATAGATCCTCGTTAGTCGCTTCCTGGGAATTGAATTGTTTTGAAGTTTTAGTGAAGTCATTGTTAACATGAAGGCGTGAGGGTGGCGTGGAAAGTAGAGACGAGATTGATGGTGAGTGTGAGGCGCGGTGTGAAGAAAGAAAAGATATCGACCAACACACACTAAGTAGGTGTCGGGTGTATGTTGACCGATATCTTCTCTTCTTCCACACCCACCTCCACAGCCACACGCCACGCTCCACATCCCGCATCCTCATTAGAGGTATCCCAGACTGATCGAAGGCATTGGATGGTGGACTATTTTTTAGGGGAAATATTCCCTAAAAATAGGCAAAAAGGAAGAAAGTCTTGCTAATCTTCAATCTAGAAAAATTACTTTTTTCGAGATTGGAGGACTGCCCTTTCGATCCCTCTATCCGCTCAGGACAATCCTACAGGTTATTAGACAAAATATCTTCAAATAATGCATATATTCTTAAAAACTTCGTTTGTTTTTTTTAGGTTCACTGTTTTACACAAAGTCCGACGTATATGAGTCAATGATAAAACACTCTATGCAATGTTTCCAAATATAATTATATGATGTTCATTAAATGAGAAGTCATAATTTGAAATAAGTATGTGTTCATAAAACAAGTTGTTGCGTATTTATATTGAATAGTCGAATTTATGAAAATACTTAGGGTATACAAAAAGTAGTGCCTACCCCATATCAATTTCGTATAGATGGCTTGAGGAAATTTTCTTTTTATGTAGACTCATAATAAAAACAAAAGCTCTACATTATTTCCTCATTACTCATCTAATATCATAATAATAAAATTTTCATTAGACTTGTTTAGCTATGATATGTAACGATCACATTAGTCCATATTGTCTTCGATGTGTATTCTCGTCTTGCTCTTCTCTTTGTTCGTCTCCTCTCTTTTCTTTATTCTTTTTTCTTGTCACTTTGAATGCTTAACCGTCTAATACGTACGTATATAAGAATTTACAAAAAGTAGCGACGATAGAATAAAAAAGGAATACAGAAACAAATTCAATAAATCTTCATTTTATCAAGTGTTCGAAATAATCGTCTTGGTTATCTACACACAATTGCATTCCTCATTCTCATTCTCAAGAGCAAAGGGAAGATCAAGACGAGAATACACATCGAAGATAATATGGACTAATGTGATCGTTACATATTATAGCTAAAGAAGTCTAATGGAAATTTTATTATTATGATATTAGACGAATAATGATCAGATAATGTAGAAATGTAGAACTTTGTTTTTATTATCAGTCTATATGAAAAGAAAATTTCCTCAAGCCATCTATACGAAATTCAGATAGGATAGCCACTACTTTTGATATGCCCTACGTATAGTTTCTCTTTTTGGATACCTTTTAGTGGATTGCCATTACTTGTTCTTTGAGTATTATTTGCAGCTACCAATCCCTGTTGGAAATAATATGCAATATAAAATATGTTAATTAATGTTTTTCAAATTATATTTCACTTGTCCTTGTTTGTCCATCCAAACAATTTTATTATTTACCTGTTTTAATTCAATTCCGATCATTATCTACAAATATTAACAAAAAAGATGTTCATCTTCAATATTAAATAAACACATACATTTATTATCAATCAATTTTTATTTTTATTCGAGAGTTGATTGGTTGAAATCTAAGAACAAATAAAATATTGCATGGAATCAGCCAATGAATACTTACAAAGCATATACACAACTCAATATATTAACGAAGATAGAACAAGTCAACAGCCAATTGGATTATTAATTGTTTCGAAAACTAATATAACAAAAACAAAATAAATTCTAAAACAGGGTGTCTCATAAATAGCACTGCGATAAAAAATTCAAATATTTCCATTCCAGTTCAATCAAATTGGCTAATGTTTTGGCTAGTGATAGAATTTTATTCAAAAGTTTTTCTTACACGGATAATATAAGCAAACACTTCTATTAAGTATTATTGTTGATTCCACTAAAGAAATTTAATCTGTTATCATGTAAGAAAAATACATATGAAGGCTTTCATAGATAATTTTCAGTTGTTACTTAAGAAAGAAACAAGAAGAAATCAAAACAAGTTTTATAAGTGATATAACATTAATGTAAATGGATCAAATTTTGGGAACTAGCACTTTTAAATGGCACAAGTCATGTCTGAAAAGTAAAACGCACAATTAAAGTCCTTTGGACATTGAATCATCAACTTTTTCAACAAAGGCAGTGTCCCATGCTTGAAAGTTCGGAATATTGTACTCGTTGGTTTTTAAATTAACTGCTCTTGAAAATTTGATCTATTTACACTAATGCTATATCATTTATAAAATTTGTTTTGATTTCTTCTTGTTGCTTTCTTAAGTAACAACTGAAAATTATCTATGAAAGCCTTCATATGTATTTTTCTTACATGATAACAGATTAAATTTCTTTAGTGGAATCAACAATAATACTTAATAGAAGTGTTTGCTTACATTATCCGTGTAAGAAAAACTTTTGAATAAAATTCTATCATTAGTCAAAAAATCAGCCCATTTGACTGAACTGGAGTGGAGATATTTGAATTTTTTATCGTAGTGCTATTTATGAGACACCCTGTAATAAGGAAAATGATGAACGATTCAGCGATGAATCTAGAATTTTGAAAGGGAGATACTTTTCAAAGGAAGAAGCGATCATAGGCAAAAATCACTTTTTGAGACTTATCCAAGATAGTTTAAACTTATTTTTCCAGAAGAAAACTCCTTAAAAGAGAAGACCAGACGCCTAATCATCTTCCTCTTATTTTTCCTGCAGGAGCAACATGAATTTTTCTAACTAAGACGACTTGAGTCTAGTGGCAAGAGAAAATTGAAATAATAATACAGTAGTTCCTATCAATGATATAAAACAATTTCTGTAAAAAAATAGAATCAATTTATTAGAAGAAGAAAAATAATTAGATGTCCGAACTAAGAACGAAAACACTGATAATGTACTTCCTAGTTGGTTTCTCCCAATCAAAAACTATCATAATCGAAAAAGGCAAAAATAACCAATCATAATAAAAGAAAGATGTCGATTCTTTATACAAATTTTTATAAACAGTATGTCCGAATTATTCTTTTTTTTTCAATAAAAACTTTACTCTTGAAAATAAAAAAATTCTGTAAATGTAATCAATGATACTGGACGGCGGACGATAACAACCTCTCGAGACTAAAATCTTGACTCATATCAAGTTACTTTTATGTCTATTAATAAATGCTTTTCATGTTTTACAGACATATGTTGTTGTCGTTCGACTAAAAAAATAAATTAGATATTTATTTATGATTTATTCAAGAAATTGATCACATGTGAAAATGTGATCAATTTATGATATAGTTTTACTTTTGACATATGTATCTTTTTTTAGATTGATAGTTACATTCAGATTTAGATTTTACTAATAAAATAATCACTTTATATAAATAAATATCATTTAGGTATTACGATATTATTCATATCAAACATGGCAAATTATTAACCGAAAAATAAATGTTTACTTTTCAAATGATGATTAACTAAAATCAAGATGTATGTCATTTTTAATCTATTGTTTTTCTTTGTCAAACGTAATTTAACTTAATATATATTTTCTATTGTTAATATATATTGTTGTAATCTATTTTTTAGCAATCAAGACACATATTATGATGACAACAGATTTATACATAATTACACAAAAGCTGCAACAAATGTTATCGTTAGAGAAATCTCATGGTGAAAGACAAAAAAGTATAAAAAGACACACGTTATCTTTTCGAGAAAGGAAATATATCTAATCTACTGGTGTAACCAGAAATTTTAGCATGAGGGGGACTCAGCTTCCCAGCCTGTTTTTAACCTCTTTTAGACACTCACTATTGTTGTATACGTTGCATTGAGATTTCTAGGTTCAAAAGCTAACATTACATCGAAATTAAAAGATTATATGTACAATTAACTATCCCAGATGCGTAACCAGATAGTTCATATATAAGAACAAAATATTATGAAAACAATAAGAATAACTATTTATTTGAGCGTCTTTGAAAAATCATCAATAAACTACACAAAATTTATATATGTACCATATTCAATAACCAACAAATAAAGATTGCTTGAATGAATCAATTGATGAACAACTAATATCAATATGAAGCATGTTGAAAGCTTTGGTGATGATGAAAAAAGTTCTCATAATGCATCAGCTACTGATCGACGAGTATCAATAAGTATTAAAAATAATGATATTGGTGCTATTGATTATGATGATGCTGACGACGTGGATGATAATGATGATATATTCCATGTTAATAATGTTGATATACAGGTTGATTACGTTATTTTTAATAATTTTGTGTCGTTTGCTGGATTTATACAATACATCAAAAATTTTTTATTTCAGCACAGTTGGATAGGGCTTGAGCTCCTCTATCAAAACATATAATTTGTTTATTAGTTTCTCATGCTCTAG
>CAJNOL010000574.1:66918-101119 GCA_905250125.1 Rotaria sordida | reverse complement strand
TCACACCCACTTCCACACCTGCATCTACCCACAACCCACACTCACACTCACACCTGCATCCACCGACAACACACCCACTTCCACACCTGCATCTACCCACAACCCACACCTGCATCTACCCACACCTGCATCTACCGACAACACACCCACTTCCACACCTGCATCTACCTACACCCACACCCACACCCACCCACACCCCACACCCACACCCCACATCCACCCCACCCACCCACACCCCACACCCACCCACATCCACCCCACCCACCCACACCCACACCCAGCCACCCACACCCACCCACACCCACACCCCACACCCACCCACATCCACACCCACCCACACCTCACACCCTGGAACCTATAGCTTTTAATGTGCAAGATATTTCAAAATGTATAATCATACTGTTGTTGGTTACGCTACATAGAAATGTCTAAGAAATTCGCTTACACCATAGCGTCGCAAATGGCATCACAACGCTTGCGGATTCAGCATTGCTTCATCTATGTATTGACTTTGTTATTTTTCTTTTGTAAGTTGGAAAAAACCCACTGATGACAGCCAACAAAATGTGCCATTCTCCATTTTCTTACCAAATATTTACTATGCAAGTGAAGGTTACTATTCAAGTATGCTGTGTGCAAAGACATCCACTTTCCACAAAAAAAGAACAAAAGCATACGCGTCAATCAACTTTTTTCTTTCTCTCTGTGAATGACTCCTGCGACACAAAAAGGCACACTGTATCATGCCCAAAGATTGCGACAAAGGTTCATGATGTTTTGTCGAGCCTTTCTGAACACATAAGATATTCACTGTAGATTTCTTGACGGACTGGTGATCGATCAGTATGGAAATAAAACTTTTGGAGAGTTCATTTCTCAAAACTATGCGAATCTTTGTCAAGAGCGCATAACGGAACCAAACTCACGAGGGGAGGTTCCCAACTGGTTCACGCCATTTCTAATGATATTTTGCCCGTGTATAGGGTCTAATAAGACTAGATAAAACTTGGAAGGATAACGGCCCATCACTCTTCCTTCTCGAGTTACGATCATTTTATTGGGTTTACTACCTATGACAAGGGATTCAGTGAAAAATCAAATTACCGAATTTCGATCTGAAATTTTGACCATATGTAGGTCTTACGACTTGTATATTACCGGAAAGTTTTCAACGAAAACAAACGCATCTTTCTTGAAATATTGCGTTCTCAAGAAAACATTACCATGCTACATATATGTCAGGAAAACCATCTTTTATGGAAAACTCAATATTTCGAGAAAGAAGCATTCGTTTTGGTTGAAACTTTGAGAATAATATACAGGCCATAGAACCTACATGTGAGTAAAATTTCAGATAGAAATTTGGTAATTTGATTTTTCAGTGAATCTCTTGTCCATAGATGATAAACTTAGTAAAATTATCATAACTCCAGAAAGAAGGCCTATGGACTGTTATCCTTTCAGGCTTTTCCTAGTCTCCTCGAACTCTACATATAGGTAAAGGATCAACAAAAACGATATGTATCAGTTAGAGACCTTCCCTTGTGAGTAATTTTGATGTTGACTTGTTGGGATTCTAGTCTGTAGTCGACTTACTAACGGTCAAGAAGCGAGGATGAAATGAACCGTGCAAAAGTAGGCTTCGAAATAAGATTAAAAGTTAGCAGACTAAGAGTGCAATCAATGACTGATCTAAAGGGATTCAAAACTTTAAAAATTAAAGTAAGGAGGAGATCCTAACTATCTTGAGGGTTGGATGAAGAGACACGAGATCACTCTGCTGTTTCACATGATCGATCAGTTTTTGATTTAACAGTAAGAAAAGTGTATTATACACTTTGGATGAAACCAAAAGAGGAATGAAGACATGGAATGTTCATTAATAATAGGAATATTGCGAGACTCAGCTATCAATCATAGATATTCTCAAGAAAATGTTAAAGTAACCGGGGGTGTGGGTGAGAATGAGAAAGAGTAAGTTTGATCTTAATCTACAACCACACCCCACATCCACACCCACACCCACCCTCACATCCTCACACCCACATCCACCCTCACATCCTCACACCCACACCCACATAGGGGTGCACCAAATCCAAATCCAGTCAAACTCAAATCCTGGATTTGACAGAGTTTGACTAGATTTGGATTTGGGTTTGACTGGATTTGACTTGGATTTGGGTTTGAATTTGACTGGATTTGGGTTTGACTTGGATTTGACTATATATACCTCCTACAAAGGCTGTAGTTTTTCGGTAACAAAACTCGCCTAAACCGGTCAAATCTTCGTGTCCATTAGACGCAGTTTTCTTCGCTGTATCCAATGATGGCGTCAGATTCCATGTAATCTTCCAAAAAGTGCCAAGGTTTGACAGGATTTGATCAAAAACGTGAATAAAAAGCAAGAATTTGCATAAAAATCTGTCAAACCTTGGCACTTTTTGAAAGATTACATGGAATCTGACGCCATCATTGGATAGAGCGAAGAGAACTGCGTCTAATGGACACGAAGATTTGACCGGTTTTGGCGAGTTTGGTTACCGAAAAACTACAGCCTTTGTAGGTGTATATAGTCAAATCCAAGTCAAACCCAAGCCCAGTCAAACCCAAATCTAGTCAAATCCAAACCCAAATCCAAGTCAAATCCAGTCAAATCCAAATCCAAATCCAAGTCAAATCCAGTCAAACCCAAAACCAAATCTAGTCAAACCCAGTCAAACCCAAACAAAAAATTGGATTTGGGTTTGATTGGATTTGGATTTGGTGCATGCCTACACCCACACCCACACCCACCCACACCCACACCCACCCACACCCACACCCCACACCCACATCCACACCCACACACCCACACCCACACCCACACCCAGCCACACACCCACACCCACACCCACACACCCACACCCAGCCACACACCCACACCCACACCCACACCCTCTTCAAACTACTTCACTAAGCAATATTTTGCACTTCATTTCGTTCTCTTTTTATGGGATCGAATTGAATCAGTTTACTTCTGTCGTCATTTGGACACGTATACTCAATAATAAATACAGGATGTGCGTGTGGGTTTTGATCAGAGTCGAGTGTGGGTGTCGAGTGGGGATCGGTGTGGATGGGTTTATTGGTGATTGTGCATATCAGGTGTGAGTGAGGGTGTGAGTAATCTTTTTGTCACAACTACACCCACACTCACCCCACTCTTTTACAAGTTTCATTTCTATTTATTCGTTTTAAAATGTTTATAAAATAACAAATTTCACTTTCCGTACGTTATTCGACGCGCTCTTTCATGTGTACAGATAAAAAAAAAACATTTTTGACTTTAATAGGCTTTTGACTTTATGATCTATTTTTCCAGAAGCCAGACTATGAACGCATAGCAGCCCGTCTCATATTGATATTAGAATTCAATGTGGTCGATTACTGATTGTCCACTAGGTTTCAGACTAAAAGCAAATTATTAGTTGGAAACTTTTTCTCGTCAGTTCATAATTGCAAACATTTTCACATGATGTTTATTTCTTTCAGTCACATAAAGACTTCCATAGCTATCAAATTGTACGCCAGTAATTGAAGTTAGATTTCGATCAATAATTTCTGTACTATTTTTCTTTGGATTCAATCGATATATAACGTACGATGAAATTTTCTCTAGTTTCTTCATATGAGTAAAGTATATATTTTTATTGCAATCCAATGTAAAAACCACTTGTTCAGAAATATAAGTATATGGTAGTCCAGAGAAGACTGTCACGTTTGACATATTACCTGCTGACCATTTCTCTATAGTTCGTTGTAGAATATCGTAAACATGCAGAGAAAATTGTTGGTCAATATAAAATGGTGTTCTATTACTAAGAGATGACACAAGTCCGATTGAATAATAATAATTTGGTACAAACCATTTTCTAATAATGCTGTTTGTTAAGATATAAATGTTTAAATCTGGATCTAAATAGAATTTACGGAACTTTTCATTGGTATTTATTAGAATCGTTCCATTTTTATTGTAGTTGTTATTGTACCAAACTTTTACGAATGAATTTGTTTTATTAGGACGATCAAGGACATAAATATCATGTGTTTTACTGACATAAATACTTAACGGATTAAAAATCAATCCACGACTAATAGCTGTGCTAACTGTCTTATCAGTTAGATTATATTTTTGAATTCTTAAATTACCAGAATCAAGAATATAGAGAATATCGTCAGAAGTGATAAATAGTTGAGTTGGTAAACAGAGTTGTTCTTTAGCTGAACCACATCCAAGCGCAGTATTACCTAGAATTACTTCACCAGTAGGCATCCATGTTGAATCTGATGCTATTTCACACTGACTGATGTCAGTTTCATTATCAAACGAATTGACTGTGTCTAAAAAAACAATAAATGCTTTTACTTCAAGTAACTCGAACTTCAATCTTAAGAAAGGCATTATTAGAAAATTCTAGTTACTTACTATTGTAGAGTGTTACTTCACGTTCAATTGTATATTTTATTATATTATTTCTTTTTATATTCAACACATAGATATCACCGTTTGTTTCATCATACGCCATGGCTTCAAATTTTATGGAAGAATTCAATATTGCAATTCCGTCGAAACCGGTTATTTCAAATCTACTATATAATTTTGCTACATTTTGACCATAGACAATGAAACTTCCATGACAATCGGGTACAGCATTGCGTGCTTTAGCATACAAGTGCGAGACGACAGTTTCGCCTTGTCTAGCATCGAATGACCATTTCTGGACTCGTCTGTTCTTCTGATCTACTATAAAGAGGTCAGAATTTGTTTCGTCTAGATAGACACTAAAAGGTGAATGAAGCTGATTGCGATCAGATCCTTGTATACCATTACCAGCTACAACTGTATAATTAGAGTAGAAAGGTGCATAGTATTTCACAATGCGATGGTTTTCAGTTTCAGCCACGTAAATATTCTTCTTTTTATCGACATGGAACCGATAACAATCCCCCTTGCCACTTAGAAGTTTCGTTCCTTCTTTTGCTTGCTTTGACCAAAACCAAATACTATATGAAAAACTAGATTTAGGAACGTTCTGAGTATAACTATTCCCATACTGGACATCCAAAACATACAAGTTATCATCGAAATCGATAAAGGATGAGCGCATTTCTTTTAAATTTGGCCATCGATCACTACTTTCTCCAAGAATAAAAAAACCTTGTTCCAGAAAATTGATATCAAACATAATTACACGATCAGTTTCTGTTACATAGAGTCGTTTTTTCTGCTGATCTAAGAATAAATCTGTACTATGTTGTCTATTTAGACGAAATTTCCAATAATAATTTTGTAAATTTTCACCAACGAGTATTTGACCAGTTTGATTGTAAATAGATGTACGAGATGGTAGACATGTTTTTAGTGTTACATTGTTAATGATTAAATCAACTAAAAGACAGAAGATATGAACGTAAAAGTATAAAATAGCGTATGGATTCTTTCTTTACTTGGTGGATTTCTAGTTGTATGGTGTAGTTTGATAGTTGATCTCGTAGTGCGAGTTGGAGATGTTTCGGTGACAGTCTTTTTGGTATCTGGTCTGTTTAAAAGTAATGTCAGACAAGTTATCAAAACAATGTTAATTAAGACAATGGAAACTATAATTATAATAATTGCTTTCAAATGATTTTTACAGAAAACTTTGAGCGATCGAGATTGATGATGTTCATAGATCGGATCTATGGGTAAGCCTAATTCTGTAAAGTTCATGATTCAGTACTTATATGATTGTAGAAGAAAAGAGAGAACGAAAGGTTTAGAATAATAATAATAATAATAATAATAATAATATGTGTACCTTTTTGTGGATGTACGCATATAGTTTCTTTGCACAAAGTGCAGAATATTTATGAGTAATACATCAAATGCACTAATATTTTTAGTCCATAGAATATATTGATTCAAAGAAAGAGAACGGAAGAAAAAGAGAGAAGTAAAGTTCTATTCAAGGATTATAAATGCTTCCTACTGGAGTTTAGATGTAAAGAGCGTACAGAAAAAATTGATCGACTGTTTAACCCTTTGAGTTTCATAGAATAAAAAAGAGCTACACTTGTTTTATAATTATTTTTCATAACCTAAAAGTGGCTTGAGGGTGAGGATGGGTTTAAAATAAAAATTCAACAAAATCCAAAAGAAAATTTTCAAGAGCATCAAAAAGAGCAGCCACGACGCGTTTCGGTCTTGCTCAGAGATGGGGTGTGGGTGTGGTTATAGAATTCTGCGAAACTGACTCCGATTCCTACATGTTACACCCACACCTTCAAGTAGAATACTATATGTGCTAATATAAATAGTAGTGAACATATAAAAGTGAACAGAGAACATCCTGATACACTAATTTCGTATTGAAAAAAGATATACATAATTATGCGACAGGAAGCCCTATCTCTTTGTCGTTACAACATATATCCCTGGAAAAAAATAGCTGCAGTCAGTATTTTGAGTATATCGTCACGATAAAAACATATTTTTAAAAGAATAATATCATATTTTGAAAGCCTGTGAAGTTTTCTATGACCTTGTATATTTATATTGTAGTTTATACTTATATACTAGAAAATAGAGCGATTGCAATGAAGACACACTCATCACCAAATTTCCACGAACCGGGTTTTGTAACTGTCATCACAATTAGTTTTGTGAATTTTTTTATCATTATAGAAATATCTTTTAAAAAAAAGTAATTATATATTCTGATAGTGTAATGAAAAATTGATAATAGGCGAAGGATACGATGCAGAAAGATAGGTGACCACGTGGTTGGATCACATCTTTTATGGCCTTGCTTTGTTTATCGTTTCTTCAACCTCAATTCCGTTACTTGTTGTACGCGATTTTATTTCTCTATTGATATTAACACACATATTATTATATATATCTAACTCTCTATATAACACACCCTAATATAACACACATTCTCTGTGATTGCTCTAATTGCATATGGCTTGTACACCAACATATATATATCATCCAAGACAGATGTGTAACCTCGAGTGAGGTGTATCCTTCACACTGTCCAATATCCATTGAGGCTGTTCTCGATTGTTCTCTTCTCTTCTCTCTCCTTCTCAACGATTTGTCCTTGCATCTGTTTGATGCGGTAATCTCTCGAAGTGAAAAGAGAACAATGAGCATACATGCAATGAATAGCGCAACGGTTACAAAGGTATTAAAAGAGTATCGAATACCTTGAACAGTATTACGTAAAGGTACAAGGTTAACATCATACAAGGATGATATGAAGTAAGAGTAAAATAACGCAAAGATGATATTACATACTGGTGATAGCATGTGACATCGGTGTATCTCTTGGCACATATAGCGCTTGAAATTCTCTCTCTTCCTATATATTCATCTAGTGTCCTGGATTTATCTATTGCCAAAGTAATTTGAGTACAATGAAGACACTCTCAATTGACAAATACGACAATTCGCTACTGTTTATGCTTTTTCAAATTATAGGTACAAAGAAAAAAGTATTTTCTACAAAAGTACTTATGCATTTTGATAGAGCTTCAAATTCTCTATCATTCTGTATATTTTTATCTTATTTTATATTTATGTACTGAAAAATAATTTGAATAATATTTAAACACCTTCTTTGACAAACTTTAAAAACCTGGATTTTCTCCTATCACTATCCTTTTTATTTTCAGTTTATTACCACTTTTATTATTCCCAAAGATATATTTTTTGCAAGACGTAATTGTATGTTCTGATAAAGAATTCTTTTTTCGATCATTCTGAACTTCCAGCTTTTGTACAGTTTGTCAAGTAGCATGCTTGCATACTACTCAAATTATTCTTTAGTACATAAATATAAAATACGATAGAAATATACAGAATGATAGAGAATTTGAAGCTCTATCAAAATGCATCAGTACTTTTGTAAAAATTTATTTTTTTTGTATCTAT
Organism: Rotaria sordida; assembly: GCA_905250125.1. Taxonomy (NCBI): domain Eukaryota; kingdom Metazoa; phylum Rotifera; class Eurotatoria; order Philodinida; family Philodinidae; genus Rotaria; species Rotaria sordida. Next base: position 93,162 of record CAJNOL010000574.1, on the reverse strand, counting down.
AACTGGACGAAGAAAATCAAAAAAGTAACGAAAAATGTAGATTTTTCGCACTTCTCAATTGAGAGTATCATGTCGTTGAACTTTAAACGAGAATGAGTAATTGGATTTTTACTTTTTAACTTCAGCAAGACAAAGATTATTTTTAAGTAAAATTCTTTTTCTTCACATTTTCAAGAGTCATTTGAATTCTGTGCGATGAAATTTTGCTATTATTCGCTCTTTTCTTATCATGACAATGTCAATGAAAGTTACGAGCAAGCAAAGACCTATTCTCAAGATGATATCAACAAATGATAACAATTTTTCGTCTCAAAAATGATGAAGCAAAACTCATCTATAAATGAAGACAATTAATATCGATAGTGTATACCTTCAACAAACTTTGGGAGAATGCCTCATTTTGCGGCTACCGATACCGGTGTAGAGCACTGTCAGAGACAGCTTCAGAAGCCCTATATTTTTCCTCCTGAAGTGGTCACCTATTTTCCATAGTCTGATGCCGAGTTCCTGTATTCAATTTCTTGAGATTCGCGTATACAGTTGCTAACCATGTAGTACAGGATGGTCCATAAATAGCACTACGAGAAGAAGTTCAAATATCTTCACGACGATGCAATCAAATGAGTTGATGTTTTGGTTAGTGGTAAAACTTTATCCAGAATCTTTTTTTTCATAAAGATAATATGAGTGAATACTTCTATAAAGTATTATTGTTGATCTCACTAAAGAAATTTTATCTGTTATCAAATGAGAAAAATACATGTGAAGCATTTCATAATAATTTTTAGTTGTCACCAAAGAAGATAACAAGAAGAGATCAAAATAAACTTTATGAATGATATAATATTGGTGCAAATAGACCAAACTTTAAGAAGTAGTTACTCTAAACGCTAGAATTCACTTCCGAAAACTAAAACGAGCACTTAAAGCTCTTTAGGAAGTAAATCACCAACTTCCTCGAAAAAATCAATGTTTCATGTTTGAAAATTTGAAATATTATAATTGTTTATTTTTAAACTAGCTATTTCTTAAAGCTTAGTCTATTTGTGTCAATGTTGTATCGTTCATAAAGTTTATTTTGATCTCTTCTTGTTATCTTCTTAGGTGACAACTAAAAATTATTATGAAATGCTTCACATGTATTTTTCTCGCTTGACAACAGATAAAATTTCTTTAGTGAGATCAACAATAATACTTTATAGAAGTATTCACTTACATTATCTGTATGAAAAAAAAAGATTCTAAATAAAGCTCTACTACTAACCCAAAAATCAGCTTATTTGATTGAATCGTTGTGAAGATATTTGAACTTCTTATCGTAGTGCTTTTTATGGACCATCCTGTATATAGTTTAATGGAATTAGCAGCATTAAAAACATGACAATATCAAGATATAGAAGAAGTAATACGTAAATCATATGTGAGTACACAATGAATAGAAAAAGTCAAAGAAGTTATACAACATATTTTTAAACGATCGAGTTTATCTCAAACAAATAAAGGTCTTTTAACGGCCGGTCTCATTCAAAGTACCTGTTATGCTCTAGATAAACTAGTCGAGAGAATTAGATGATTTTTACCTTATTATATCTTTCAATAAATGTAGGTTTTTTGTCTTTTTTTGTAGATGAAAATTGCTATTGTCGGTCTTGGCGGAACGGGTAGTGCAGCACTTCGTCATCTCGCTCGTTCAGGTCATCAAGTTGTTGGCTATGAACAATTCCATATTGGACATACGCATGGCAGTTCTCATGGTGAATCAAGATTGATTCGATATATGTATCGTGATCCTTTCTATATGCAACTAGTAGCCGATGCATATCGACTATGGGATGAATTAGAGAAGGATGCACAAGAACAATTGTTTGTCCGTTGTGGTGGTCTCTACTTTGGCCATAAAGATAATCCTAATATTGCAGCTACAGAACGTTCTTTAATCGATGCGCAATTGCCATACGATCGATTCAATGCCGAAGAAATTAAACTTAAATATCCTGCATTTAAGTTACAGCCCGATGAAATTGCATTGTATCAACAAGACAGTGGTTTCTTGCGTGCAACTCGATGTGTTCAAGCGAATATTCGTTTGGCTAAAGCACATGGAGCTGTTGTTCATGAACAAACACCAGTTAAGGAAATTGTTTCATCATCTGAAAACGGCAAAATCTTGGTTAGATGTTCGTCAGACAATACTATTGATGAAGAATTTGATCGAGTAATTGTTACAGCTGGTCCATGGATGACTCGTATTTTCAAAGATCTCAATTTGCCACTTAAACTTACTCGACAACAAATTGTCTATCTTAATATAAATGATCATGAAGAATATTTTCAAGCCGATGGTACATTTCCTGTATGGGCAGATTCTGAAACGAATTATTATGGTTTTCCAAGTGATGGTCAAATCGACGGAATCAAATTAGCTTCAGATAATTTAGGTGAGGCTATAACCGATGTAGATGCTCATCGACGACCAGTTGACGATGTCTATATCGATCAAATACGACAATATGCAGAAAAACGTTTTCCGAATTTGGGCAAAACTGTAACACATAGTCAAACATGTATCTATACGAATACACCTAATGCTGATTTTATTGTTGATCATGTACCTAACCAACCAAATGTTTTCTTAGTTAGTGGATGTTCTGGACATGGTTTTAAATTTACTATTCTATTAGGTAAAATTATAGCCATGATGGCGATTGGCGATGAAAAATACGAACGAGATCTTAGTCGATTTCAAATTGCTAGTTTTAAATCGTTTATAGAATCGGTAGACACTAATTTGTTAAATAAGCGATATTGATTTTGTTTTCTTCTTAATTAATATTAAATAGTCGGATGATTTTCAATTTCATAGAACAAATTCATGTTTTTTTTTAAATTGATATCCTTTCTTCGAACAAGTATCTCATTATTTGAAAATTTTCGCTGTTAAAATTCGTCCTTGTAAACACAAATGGAGTCCGAATGTGGATACTCTTGTGAGTTTTGAGTCATTCGTCTTTGTTTTTGTGAAACACGATTATTAATGAATGTTGAATTTTATAGCGAGAAAACTGAACCCTTCTCCCACCCTACAGACCGAGACACACTGTAAAAAAAAGTGTAGAATAATGAGTCCTTTAAGGGTTTATGACAGTGCAATATATAATAAATCCTTCTTTATCGCATTTGAAAGTTTTCATAAACCCATTCGTAAGCCCTTATAAAAGAGTTTAGAAGCTATGCATTGGCTCCAAAAGGATTAGAAGATATTTCCTATACCCAAAAGCAGTTTTTCAGATTCTTTTTTTCCTTAGTGTATCAGATATGATTCTTGTTCGTCTTGAAGTTCAGTCAAGAATCTTTCTATCGAATTATTGAGCGATAAAAAGAGTCTTGCCAGAGATGAAAGATAGATAGCTATCCGTTGTTTGTTACATGTCTATATAAATCGCTTGCACGTACTCCTTCACTCATTTCTACGATCAACATTTTACTGTTAACATGCTCTACAAATAAAAGTAAGTTAACATTTAAATAAACGATTTTGTTGTTTTTAAGTTGTTTATGATCTATTCGACGAACATTTTATTAAAATGGTTATGCCCTAGGGAAAATCTTTGATGTTTCAGTGCCAGATCCTTGACAGATATTGTCACGATCGTGCCAGGATTCGCTGTTTTTTCCTGAGAAAACAACTAAATCCTGAAATAAGTGTGTAGCCACGAAATTGTAGGATCCTGTCAGAATTTCAATAATTCAAAATTGAAAAAAAATTTCTGAACACATCTTTCGGGATTTGACTAGGTTTCCTCGAAGATGTTATCAAATTTCTTGACAGAATCTTTGCAAGATTTTTTAAATAGAATATAAGAGAAATAAATACATAGAGTATCAATCTCTAGACCTTCAGTTTGCATACCGATTAGCTTGCCCAGCTGGATATGCCATGTCATTCTATATCACTTCAACATTCAATATCTTACATTCTGACTTTAATCTAAACTTCTACTCGAATTCTATGTGAATACAAATTATTTCAAAAAAAAAACATTGAAAATGCAATATCATTTTACATATTTATTTTAGTCTGTGAAATTTTACTATTTTTTAAATTTCAATTCGATTTAAAAAATATATTTTGAATTTTTTTCGAACATAATCAAAACTATAAGCATTTGCTGTCGAAAGATTTGCCGTTGATTAAAAGTATCTATTCAACGAAAAGAATTCTACGATGACTAAATTTAAATTAATACCCTAATCTAATGATTCTCAATTTTTCTTTTCTGATAAGATTAAAGAAAGAACTCATTGTTGTAGTCCGAATCTCAAAACAACTTTTATATAAACTTCAAAGAGATTTAAAAAGATTTTTTCTAAGATTCGTAAGATTCGTTCTATTTATTTATGAAAAGAACCAAACCAAGATCAAAATAAAAATGCCAATAGATTATTCAGTTCTCAGAATTTTGTGGTGTTCCAAACAAAAACACAATAGGGTGTAGGTGGTGTGAGCGTGAGTTACGTCAACAAGTATACTCACACCCAGACTTACACGCACACCCACAGCCACCCACACCCCAACTCCAACTTCAGCACCAGCTATAAAGTTACGAGCAACAGTCTCATTATGTGATGTTGACATCATTGAATTTATTGATATTAGATGTCCAACATTGGGCTGCAAATTTTCTAAATCGTTTTTACCGAGCCATTATCCTCGATAAACAGTCCCATAGTTTTCTTTTTGTTGTTGTATCGATAATTCTTTTAGTTTTTTATATAAAAGTATGATAAAATATCGAAATTTGCAAATTGAATCAGTATTTTGCGTACGAAATACTCTGTTTGTAAGTCAATAGACAAATGAGTCTTGTATATACCAATTTAATACATTATCATATGTACACTTCTGATTAAAATCATTAATATTATCTAATTGAATTTTATTATTTGAATATTCTAGTTGACATTGTTCCATCATATTTCTTTTCAATCTATTCATATCTATTTCAGGATCATTAACAAGATACTAGATAAATACTTGATTGAATAAAAATGTATACGTATTTTTATCCAAACTCATTATAGATTGTTCAGTTTTAATCTCATCTAAATACAAAAAAGTTATTTGTAAATCATGTCTATATGTCAATAGTATATCATGACGCAATCATTCAATTAATATTCGTTCATCTGTAAAAACATCAATCATTTTCGACTATTTTTGTTTTTCATATTGCATATTTTGAAGATTTCTTTCCAAAACATAAATTGATTGAATTTGATGAAGATTATCGAAATACGATAAATATTTAAAAAAGTCGACTCAAACAAGTAATATCATGCATTCACTTTGAAATCTTTTTACATAATTATTACAACTTTTAAACGAATCAAATTTCTCTAAGTAATCCATAAAATATACTAATTTATTCGGGAAATTATTATCCGAAGAAAGCCAAACCACTTTAAAATCATCATGATTTTGTATTTCATTTAATTCTGTTAACGATATTTTGAATTCAACCATGTTAGTTCGCATAGAATGTTTCTTTCTTGAAATAGAAAATTTACGTTTAATAAGGAGAAAATAAAATAATATTCTCATAGGGTTGAATTGAAAAAAAAGAAAATCTCTCAAGTTTATATTCTGTATTTCACTGTATATAAAAGAAAAAGAAGTTTTATCAGGAAGAAGAAAGAATATTTTGCGTTTTAACTGTCGATACTGGTATAGAGTGCTGCCAGAGACAGTTTCTGTAAGCTCAATATCTTCCAACTGCCTTAGAATGCAACGATGATGGTGATCACCGTAACATCGATGCGTCGTCGACTAGTGCAGCGTTCATCGGTATTATCGGTGCACAGTATATGATAAAGTGGTGCATCGATTTAGATTTGATATGATAGACAAGCGGCAAGATTGATAGACAAATTTTTAAGTCCCAATTCGTTCTTCAATCAAAAGAGACCGATTTTGCGAACAAAAATTTTTTCATAAAATTTGATGGGACATTTTCGGAGTCAAGAAATCGGAATCTATAAATCTTTTCACAAAATTTTCGAGTTTAACTTTTTTTTCCACAAACTGTACTTAGATTCACACCTTTCGATTCAGAAAATCTTTCCATTAAACTATATAGTAAATCGTTATTTTCGCAAAATCGACCTATTTTTACAAAACAAGCAAGCTTACCCGCTTTCTGATACAATAAATACGCTATTGGACTGATCATTCAAGATGATCATCTACGGTCACTTCATAATTTAATGGCATCGAGATTCGAATATCGTAATTGTCATGTATATTTCGAACAGCATGACTATCAATCGTGTCGATCCCGGCTCCATCTGACAAACTATTTATTCATTTAAGAGTTTTTCTTTAAGGTAACTGTAGAAAAGGCGAGAAACAAAAGAATATTATCACCATCCATTATTTTTGGATTTTGAGGGTAGAACAATTGTGTTTCTATTTTTCGATTTTGACATAAAACACTAGTGAGGTTTCACTTTGAAATCGAGATGAATGGAATTTTTTCTGTTCTACTTATGACTTTCGCCAATACGATGCCATTTGCTCCTATGCAGAAAAGATATCGATCTTCTCTATATGTCTCTGTAGACACTTCACATTTCGACACTTTAGTGAATATGTTATTGGAATAAATCTAGTATCTTCTTATCAAACAGACCAAAAATGATCATAAAGTTATTTTGAAAAACTTCAAACGATAAAGCCATATGATATTGAAGGATCTTTATATTTCTGTATAATTAATACATTTAACTGACCATTCACATCTACGTAACAAAGGTCTTCGAAGATTTCACGCTTTGTCTCAGAAAAAGATGTTTTCTAGTAATTTCAAGAATAACAAGAAGAAAAGCAGTATAATAACGAGAGAATACAAGTGGCTGTCTATAATAAGAAATGCGATTTACTTGATGTAAGGGAAGTTAGCAGCCGATTCGAGTTTTTTTCAAAACGATTCGCTCCATTTAGTGAGCCAACTCAGGAATACTATGAGACAGATGCAGCTCGGAGAGCTCTATCAAATGGTGTAATCGAATTCCCAATGAAAGCTATCCGATTCAAATGGAAGCAAAAAACACTAATTTTTCCCATAGGGAAAAAACATTAAAAAAAAGGTTTTCTATGACGATTCGCCCCACATTGTGAGCCACTTGTCAGATATAGCTCATTCGATGCACTTTAATGAGCTATATCGAATGATATAGGGTGTGGGTGTGGGTGTGAATACCAGTGGCAGAAAAAGACACCCACCCACACCCACACCCTCAAGTTGTATGTCAATCCATGTCATCAACGATGAAGTATCGGATAATTATTCAGATTGTTTTCGACTAATTCTTATTTTTGCAATGAGAAATCTTTATTGAATCAATGAAATAGATTTAATTACGCAAGTTTTTGACATTCAGCGTACAAGTCTGATGCGTCTTAGACATGCCAGCGAAAATATGCGAGCCTTTAGCGTCTTGGTAACTGCCATAATCGATTGCGCGTACCTTATGGAAACCAAGCTTCAGATTCGCTCGAGTCGAATATTGGCTAGTAGCTTTTGAGTATAATAAATCGATCTTGTTTGCACGAGCTAATTCGATAGTTGCAAGTTTCAGTCGAGTGAATAGACCTTGATTAGCATAGCGAGGCTCAATTCCAGCCAAGAAACTTTGCAACAGACGACGGGCCCCATACATAGCATAAAGGTCATGTCCTTCACAAACTTTAGTGAGAACATCACCGATACACTCATATTTGAATCGTTTATTGGCTGGAGCTTTGTCCAAATCGAAAACAAAATCGTTTTTAGTCGGAGGATCATCAATCGACTCAACAATATTGATAATATAGCACACAGGCAATTGCTGTTGATTGGATCGTATTGAATCATGTGATTGTTCTGTACTATTTCTTCGTATTGGATCTGGACACTGAAGTATATCAATTAAAGATACCGTATTATCACTTCTAATCTACACATTTATCTTTGTTGAGAACCCACTACAGAATCTCATTTGCTTGTTTTCATAAAATTGGCATCGTTTTTAAATGAAATTACGTTGGACTACTCAGGAACGCTTGGTATAATGTTTTGGCTGACAAACTGACCATGCTCAGCTGATTACATGAGTTTTATTCTCAAGCATAAAAAGTAATACAAATAATAAGAATCTATACATTTTCTGTGAAGCACGTATTATATTGCTGTGACATATCTGACAATATGCTTTTCTTTTGATACTGTCAAAGCTTTTATAAATTATTTTCATATGCAACTTGAGAAATCATATTCTTCTATTCGGCGAAAATTTTCTATAGAAAACACCGCAATCATTTCTAATCGTTTGTAAATTTTACCACTGTCAACCAATTTTTCCAATTTTTCACTCCTCCGAATTGACGTCACTGCTCTCTAATAACTGGCAATATTCAATAGATGCTATGACACATTTAGAAAATGTTTTGCTATTTTTCTCGCTTCAACCCTCGACTCAGAAGATCTTTTTACAGTAGGAATATTCTGTTGGTTGGAATGAGAGATGCATTGAGTTTCCTAATTTTCAAATCAACCTCGCTGCATTTGGAAAAATTATTTATAAATTGTTTTTCTGAATAGTGTATCGCGTATGAAGTTATTGTTGATTGATCTCAGATTGCAAATCATTTAACAAGCCTCAGAGATTACCACATGTTTTGGAAAAAGATCATAATGAATTGTTGTGGTTAAAACTTTTCCTTCAGAACGCAAACAATAGGCTACCTAAGGAAGACCTTGCATTTTGTGTAACAACGAATGCTCTAATCATATTGCGAATTCTAATATGCATATATATTTAGGCAGTCTAAAATTAGCATGGCAAAGAGATTTGCACATAAAATCGATAGATACAATAATTATTTTAAATAAAATGTTCTTATGCACGTACTTTTTCCTCGTGATGTTGATCATGTTCGCTGGTTTCATCATAGATGCCCAAAGAGAGTCCATCCTCTTTGGCTCGTTGAAGAACTTGTCGTATAAACTGCATAATACACTCATCTGGCTCTGTCAGACCCAGATGCATGGACATTGGCTCCGCACAGATGAATGTACGAAAAACAAGATCCTCGAATGATCTGGTAAATTCAGCAGGTTGAATGATGCGACAGTTTAACACAGATGATATTTTCTTTTGATTTTGGTTTAATGTACTTGGTATTTTTTCTTGTGAGATCTGAGATACAGAGAGCATTCTTTTGATGAGATATTTTTTGATTTGGAAAGTAACGTGCACAGAGAATAACAGAATTTTTCATTTTCAAAGAACAAGATTATTTTCATTTTTACTCTACTAATTTAGCCAATTTTTCACAATATCCCAAGTGATTTATATGTCAGTTAGAAAGAGTTCACAAATCAAGTAAAATTTTAAACACTTACAGTTTATGTTAATTTACTTAGGGCTTATGAAAGCCAGTAAGACAAGTATCATTTTCTATAACAACAGAGTGCTCGAGAGAGCATAGATAAAGTTAATGTTAGAACATAGTTCAAACGGAGTGCCTGTATATTGACGAAAATTTCATAGTGAAAATAGGAAACTAGCATGTGTACAATAGGATGCCTCAAAAGTTATGATCATTCAATAAATGCGTATAACTTCACTACTAATCAAGCTTAATCCAAATATTGCTTTTTATTTGAAAGAGGAGACTACTATGTTTTTATTCTTCAAGATCAAGTTCATCAACACTGTAGAAAAGGTAGCACTTGTGGCTAAAATACAAAAACTAGGCTTTTTTCGATGTCTATTCGAATTTCAATCGTTATCACGGTCTTTAGATCTTTTATCTTTGTCTTAAAATCATTCTCCGACATGTTATAAAACAATCGAATAATTAGTGCATTTCTTCGAAGCAGATCGTTTGTGACTCTTTGAAAACTTTTGCAAGCATCAAAAACGAATGCGTTAGACGCTTTCATAAGTTACTTTGTTATTAGAATTAACTTTCTTGCTTTCTCTGTCTCAAGCTTATACCAGATTGAGTGTTTATAAACTGACAAAGATAGATTCGAATGATCTAAAATCCGTAATAATGATTGAAATTCGAATAGTCATCGAAAAAAGCCTAATTTTTGTATTTTAGCCCAAGTGCTACCTTTTCAACAGTGTTGATGAACTTGATCTTTAAGAATAAAAACACACGAGTCTCCTCTTTCAAATAGAAAGAAAAATTTGCATTAAGCTTGATCAGTAGTAAAGTTATACGCATTTATTAAGTGATCATGACTTGTGGAATACCCGATATTATTTCTTGTAATATGATTACACCTAATAGGTTATCTTTATATAATTTGTTTTGTCTATCTAAAAGATAAACCTCGTTCTGAGAAGAAAATCTTCATACCGATAATGGATGCTGTGTAGATCCGCACAAATTATTTGAAACTGATGTGAACGTACGAAGCGATTGAAGTTTCACATTTGACCGACCATAATATTGATTAAGTAAAATATCTAATAGAATAAATATGTTCAACAATATACGCTTTTTAGGGTTTCTCAGATGCCAAAAATTATGTATCATCTAGTTTTAAATCCTGTGTCTTGAAATACTTTGATAAAATGTTGCAAATAGAACACCTCAATACCATTGAAGCTGAATACGAAGATACATGCACTTCCATTCTACTAATAATGAGATCTGTTTTTCGTGAAGCACGATTGGAAATGAATGTTGAAGTTTATACGTAGCAAGAAGTTTGAGTCGATTTTTGCTGCTCCCGCTTCCCTTGCCTCGACGATTTGCTTAAAATGACGTCTTCTTTTACATGTAAGATGTAACTAGATAGTTCACTCTATGATCCAGCTGCTCGATCAGGAGAATTGTCATTATAGCCAATCACAAGATACTCTAATCGGCAGAACTTTTCAGGCTGTATACAAGTCTCATTATCAAATCGAAAAAACTGCTCGTAATTCTACAGAATATAAAAGCTAAAATGTCAAAGAATGAGAAAGGTCCTATATTATATTCCTGACTGTCGCGGTCGAAGAAGGCTTGTAGGCAACATCCAATATTCAATTCAATGCAGAAGTAAGCTGGCTACATTTACATGAAATCGGAGTTTTGAGTCTCATTGAATGTGAAAATATGTGGTCAAAATGCTACCCATATGAGAAGATCGTGTATACAAAAAAAAAACAAAGCATGTTGATTTTTTCCATTTATATGAAGTTTTGAGACACAATTCAAATACATAGTTTTGTAGATCAAGGTGAACTCTACTGTTTATTATATGGACCATTTTTGAAAGGAACGAAACAGCGAAGAAAAAGTTAAAATAAAATAGTCAAACGTTTTTTGTCATTTTTAGTGGCATTCAAATGATTTCCATCCGTAAATTATCTGTGCGTTATCAGAGTCAGATTTTCAGACTTTAGTATTTCGGACATTTGAATACGGTATGAACGTTTCTGAAGCTAGATATCTCATTTGTCTAACATTAAAAGTAAAGAAAGAGACTTTAACAGGTCTATTTCTATTTAAACTAACCTTGGTGTGGCGAAAGTTTGGCTTGAAGAACGCGTATTGCATCGAAAATATGTAGTTGACGAATAGATGACACGTCCAAAGTCCGAATACGGGGAAATTTAATAGTGATAGCTTGTAACATTGAAACAACACTGTGCTATTTGTATTGTATCTTTATGAAAATCTATGTCGACATCTACAAAAAACAATCAATGACTTTATTCAATGCACTAGTTATTACTGATTTTCATGTAAGGTGCATGTCGTCTATGAAAAAGAAAACAAAAAATGAAGTTAATCAGAAACTTGATACCGCTAGTATGAAACAACTGACGCATCCATAAAATACTGCAAGTAACTTATTTTGAAATATATGCTTCGTGTTTACGGCGTATAGAATTCATGTGTTACACAGAATGGATATTTTTTCTTTTCGTAGCCTCTGTTGACGGTTTTTTGTGTTCTGTGTATCTTTCATTATCGTGTAACGTGGTAAGACAAGAAGAATAAAACAAAAAAAGAACGACACCTGTGTTGAAAAGTAAGCATATGTAGAAGGTTGGTAGAACGTACTTTTTGCACGACGTTGAAATCAAATGATATATTATTTCCATTCCAATTCAAAAATCATTTAATATCGCAAGACGTTCACATGAAATGCAAAATAAAGTATAGCCTTCCTTCTGACCATTACAACCATTAAAGTTTGCTTTCCAGTTAATGACAGAAATCAAATTAATGTAAAGACGTTACTCTTATGACTCATATAAAAATTTTAGTCAATTTAATGAAACCTTGTGACGTGAAAATTCGTTAAAAATTTCACGATTAAAGATGTTACTGTTAATGTCAACAGATGACATAAGTAGAAGAAATAATATTGCGCTTAAGCTTTAATGAAATCTTCCAACGTAACTTTTTGAATAATTTTCAGAGATTAATTGATAAGTTCTTATTGATCTTCAATATCATTTACGATGTGGATATTGTTGAAGAGAAGATCTAAATCCACATCGACACCTCTACGAGAGAATCAAAATCGACATTTCCTATGTTTCTTACAATTATTCGACTGTAATCTGAGTGGATATACCAGAGTAAGATGATCAAGCAAAAGTAGGAATCTGAGGACAACGAACAGAATCGACAAGATCGAACGCAGTAAAGAGAATGCTAATTCAAAATCAGATATAATGTTAGCTAGGAGATCGAAAAAATCAATTGACTGAACGAAATCGATCAAATGATTGAATGTTGAATATATCTTTCATTCTCTCTTTATTGTAAATCAATGTGTTGCATCACTATATTTAGGGTTTATAGAAATTCATTCATTTGAACGTAAAGGGTGTTTATTATGAAACTAAGCAAATTGATCATCAACGTTGGTCGTTAGACGTCAAATCGCCATATATGGTATTGAATGAATCTCTTGCGCTCGTTATTTCACGATTAAATTGACTGAAGAGTACCTTTTATTTAACTCAAAAATTTAAACCAATTAACATTGGAGATGTCATTAAACTTTTGTTTAAATTCGTTTTATAGAAATATATTATTAAAAAACTATTAAGACAGCTGAGTTTTTTTTTGTTTCATGAACATAATATTCATCTTCGAAATACATGAATATGAATGATTTACGTTCTTACAGTGTGAATCCATTACATACGGTATTTTTCTTTTCTCTTTCTTGTGTTCTGCTATCGTGCATGGATGACACATGCGATATACATGTCTTTTCTTCTTTCCTTTCAGCCTCTTGTCTTGATATAATATAGATGTTTTCCATCTCATCATGTCTTTTCCAAGAGTCCTTAGGCTTTCTCCTAGTTCATTCATATATATAGTTGTCGTTTAAAAAATAAAACAGATATATTTCGTATTGATCTGATAGATTAACGGCCAGTAAACATACGCGTTTTTCTAAGCTTCCTATATCGGTGGAATAGTTGTCGTCAATAGCTGGTTCAAAAAAGAAAAGAAATAAGTATCTTGACAAATTTCGATTACAAACCACTGACAGGTAAAGCATAAAAAAGCAATTAGCCTGTAGGATGAAACTAAAACGGGTGTGAGTGTGAATGTTTATCTTACTATTGATTACCCACACCCACACATGTTCGCTTGCAACCAACAACCACATAGGCTCATGATCGCGCACTCACAGCCCACCTTACCATCCAAATTCGCTCTATACATTTTGAATGGTTTCGAATTAGTGTAAGACAGATTGCATGATGATTACTAAGAAAGGAATCGTTTTTTTTCACTTTCGGTTGTAAATAGATTTATCACAAGAGATCTGTAATAGTTTGATGTGGATAATCAAAGTCTCAAAATTTTCGAAGACCACTAGAGTAAGAGTGATGATGTGAGTGATTGAAAGGAAGAGAATTCTTTTTCAATTCGATGCACGAATGCCCCTCTGTAGCAGAAGCCACGTTTCCATTGTCAGTATCGTGATGTCGTACAAATACAAGGTTGCTTATCGACGTTACAATAGCATGAGAGTTGTTGCTCCAACTTAAAAATGTATTTTTTTCTCTATTCTTCGTATGCAAAATATAAAACACATGAAAAGAGAAACTTTTTGATGTATGGTAGAAAGGCAAAGAATTTATTCGTCGCTTACTCCATCGAAGAATGTACACAGACAACCTGCACATACTTTTTCTTTTTCTTCTCCATGCTATTCACTAGTAAGAAAGAATTTTGCCTCTTAATAAAAAAAAATATTGCATTGCTTCTTTTGAACCACAGTTCATTTTCACAAGACCGATCTTAATTCCGACACACTCTTAGACTGTGACTATTGACGTTAAATTAAACTGTCAGTGCTGTTGCAAAGTTTAGAAAAAGTTCGATAATGTAGTATTTAAATGTGAGAGTTGGTTCATCTATTGATGAATGTAGAAGATACTCTTCTGCTGTTCATCCGTCACCTAGCTATAAACCGAAACTCATCCACCGACCTACTCACGCAGACAATAAACGGTTAGAATTGTGTTGAAACAATTTTTTCAAGTATTTAAAGCGCTGTAACTCATGTGAACATGTTGATCGACAAAATTTTTACTCTAAACGTCTTTTCACCATTTATGTTCCAAAATCCTGACCAAAATCGTTAAAAGTGTCATTATTTTATTTCTTTTTTCCCGAAAAAACACGTTTAAACAATATTCTGTTGGTTTGCTGTATTTATCAAAACATAAGTTGTAACTTGAAAAATTATATTATTGCTATATTTTCAGTCAGTAGTGCCATAATAGAATACTAGTTACTAATCGTCAGTAGTTATTACTAGTCACTTGTTACTAGCGAGTGGTAAGTGATTAGTTTAACTATTCTGTGTAGTATCTATACTTATATTGACTTTTTCCAAGAACATTGTAAGATCATTTTGTCCAACGTCAATTTATTCTACCGTACATGTAAGAAAGTCAACTCTAGCTTGATTGTATACTGTGCAATGTGTTAAAGGATAAATATGCAATAGTTATGCTCAAATACTTATATGGTAAGAAGTAATTACCACTTAAAACATTGCACTTTAAGATATCATATTGATTTCATAGATTATTTCTCTCTTTCCTTGGATCATACGATATTAAAAATCTTTTCTTTTTGTCTTTCTTTGAAAGTAGAAATATAGGTATGAGTAACAAGCGTGATCAACGAGAAAAATAAAGTGAGTCCATTTTCTCATTGCTTATAACTGCAAAATAATAAGTTCAAGTCTAGTTGTTTCATTAAGTTTTAATAATTAGCCGTTTCTTATTTTAACTCGTTTTCTCGTCACTACATAATTAGAAACATAGTTAGTTATTTCTCTACATTCGAAACAATTTTACTTTCGTTCTTTCTTTTATTCCTGTTCAGCTCACGAAATAAAAAAAAGAAATTACTTTTTTTCTCTCGTTCGAGTCCTTGCTCGTTCTTTCCTTTGCATGTGTTTATTTGTTTCATATCATTTAAAAATAAGTTGCCTAGGTTAACTATTGACTTAAGTTTTAGTTCATAGCTAGAATCAATGTACGATTCAGTAGAAGTAATGCATATTCAACTCAGATAAACGTCTTTTCTAAAGAAAATCTTTCAAAATCAGAGGAAAAATAGGGCACTTAGTGGAAAGTTTGATACAAGAATGGTTACAGAATGAATTGTTTGAAACAGTTAGAGTTTGAACTAACTATCAAAATAATTTTAAGTTTTCGATAGATGAATAAGTTATAGAAAGCTTTTCCAGTCAACAGAAAAGTAGATAGCAACACTTCTGCAAAGACGACATTTATCATTTCCAGAGTACGTTCGAAAATTGCAACCGTTTTCACTTCACATAGAATATCGTTGTTGTTTTCGAATAAAATGAATTAAAATTTCGATGCTATAAACTGATTCGAATAAAGATAAATTTAGTGTGTTACAGATCGAGTGGAACATCTGTCAGTCATAGCAATACAAACTGGTTTTCTAAATATTAGAAACTTGTTTAATAATTAGTGGTTCTCTGTTTTATCTTGTACAATCCTTTCATTAATCGTAATACATAAAGCGATATTCATTCAGCAATCTAATTCTTCAATTACTATGCGTTCGTGTATTGTAAATGACATTTAAGAATTCAGTAACCTAGTGTTTTGAGAAACAAGAAATTAATATTGAGATTTCGTGTTAAGATAGAATATCTTAAGTGGAAAAAAAAACAGGTAGAACAAATGAGATTAGGTAGATTTCGATTTTTAGAGAAAGGATAGAGAAGACTAAATAATCTGACAGAACGATCTTGTCTTGAAAATTACTATAAGTTTTCATGCAGTAACCTTTTTTTTAAGAGCTGGACATGATGCATATACAGGATGTCTGAAAAATCACTAATCTAGAATTTTTTTTTTTGTATACCGTCACTGTTCATATACCTTTATCAGCTAGCCTTTTTTTGTATATTAGATGATACCACCAAGGTTTTCTTTCTATGTAAAGTCTATAAAAGTACTCTTTTGAAGTAATTTCTGTCAACTGAGAAGCAAAAATTTTGCCTTATTTCTGAATTCGTAGTAACATTTTATATCTTTTCTTCTTTAGTAGCTTCGAATTCTTGAATTATTTTCATCTTTAAGTTGTTCAAGTTTCGAACAATCGTTTTATAGAAATTAGCTTTGATGTGTCCTCATAAAAAGGAATCAGGTGGTATCAAGTCAAAATTCTAATAAATGAAGAAGGGTTGCTGAGAAATGCTATGATGGAAACAGAAAAAATGCGAAATGTTTGTTTCTCAGCTTTTATAATTTTTCACAGAAATAAAATCTTGATAGTGTTACCAGTCGTATAAAAAAAATCGTCAGTTAATAAAGTTAGAATCAATAGGGAAGCTACAAAAAAAAACACCTTTGAGTAAATCAAAGACTTTTCGGAGGCACTGTGTATTTGTTAATTGTTACCAGGTGCTTTCATCGAAATCATGAAAATCGTTAACAATGCTTGATTAGTCATAAAAAATGCGTTAAAACAGTGAAAGCTTCAGTAAGCCTGAGTGCTGGAACGTAAAGAAAATATGCTAAAAAATTATTAATTTTAAACTGTTTCAATACGATTTTGGCGAGTAATCAAACATCTTTCAACGCTTACATAATGAGATGTTTAACCTTCCTTCTGGCCGTTATCTTGTTAGCCTTGAAAATTCTCTGAGGTATTCACAAAATTAATGGTAGCGTATACAAAATAGTTGTCATCGATTATATCCAAAATTTCCTAGTAATTCTTTTGTTTATATGGAGGATGAAAAGCACTTTTCATTAAGTAATGTCGAAATATCTGATACTAGTGACTACAACATAAGTGATATATCTACAGCACTACTAGATATCAAGTAAAACGAGAAGTCAAAATAAGTTATACTTCATGTTTTCATCAGGAGCATCATTGTCAAAATGTAGAATGTATTTTTGAATCTTTTTTCTTATTTGTTTGCTTATATTATCTAGTCAGAATCTAAAACAAAGAATTTCATATATTTCTTGGAGAGTAAAAGACGAGCTTTTATTTCAAAAAAAAAGAGGAGATCGGAAACTTTAAATACGGCGGAGATATAGACCTCGAGATCCGATTTTCAATAGAAACACTTAGAAACAAAAGCTTCACATACTTCATACAAATGAGAGCTCGTCATTTGTGAAAGCGATATATTGTTACCTAGGGCAGTCTACAAGTGGCATCAGTGAAAGCTCTACTTTTCAAATTTGACTCAATATTTTCATTGTATTCAAAATATTCAGAATTATATACTAATATAGTTGTGGAGGAAGTGACACTATCGAATACACTATATCACCATCTCGAGCGATTCAGCATTTGTGGAATAATTGCAGACTCAGGATTGGACGGTATTACGACGCGGCCAGTCAGTAGTGAAAAAGGCATACTAGAATAAATTCTTGCCAAAACTGCAGTCATGTTTAGTATGGTTCGATGCGCCGTTTCATAAGAAATCTTAGTTTTGATTTGGTTTCGGACAAATAAACTATTCTTCAAAGTTATTGTGAAACAGTCGTTTTTTAGGTGTGGATGTGAGTGGAATGTAAATGTGGGTCTGGTCTTCTCATCCCATGCTTACATTCACAATCATACTCGACACCCACACTCATTTTGGTATTTTAGCATCGATACTTGCCCTTTCGACATGTTCATCCTTCCCGTTCTTCTATGGCCAACCACAGAACAAAGATGTTTTAAACTGAAACTCGACAAATAGTCTTTTGTTTTGTTAGAGTAGATGAATGTCAAATACCCTTTTGACTATTGTTAAACCTTATATGAAAGAGTACTTGACAATCATATACTCTGAAGAATAGGTGTTTGCCAGTTTCCACTTTATATACTTGTGTTCGTTTATTATTTTACAGTTGTTTTAAATATTATACTAGGACGTCTATGATGTCAGCAGAACATAAGAGCCAGGTGTGACAATATCCACAAATTTCGACGTCGTTCTCTATTCAGTTTCTTCCTACGTCACGACCACTACAGCTATACTCAAGGTGAATTTAACTTCTAACGAATTGTATACAACTGACATAAGGTCATCAGACACAGCAAAACAAACTTAATGGCTTACATGAACATTCGTCTACTCCAGTTAGTTGACTTTAAAAGATCTCGTCTTCGATCGATGGCGTCCACGACCATTTTACTCGTATTATTTTTACTTTTCGTGTTCTACAAGCGGCACAATGTTCGATACCATAGTTCCAAGTATGCGAACTCAGGGTCTAAGATAAGTCTACCAACTATAACTGATTCGAAACACTCGCAACTCAATGGAACAAAACTTATTTATAGGGAGAAGTCATGTTTCAATGAAACAAATAACTCAACAGATGTTTTTATCAATGTTGCACGAAAGTCTGTGAGCTATTGGGAAAGAAACGACATTGTTTTAATTATCCATTTCAACCATGACTACGACTATCACCACATTAGTGTTCTTGCAACGTATCGAAACATGTTTCCACTAGTTATTTTTACTGGCCCAGCTCCACATCCACAAGTGGTTCATTGTCCTGAGGGAAATAACGGCCATCAAGCGTACAATTGTCTCACGCGAGTAATCGTCCGATGTCCCGATCACGCAGGCTATCTGATGTCTCATTTTGATTTATTGCCAATCTTCTATAACCTTGAGAAACTCAACTTGGAAAGTGTTTGGCTTCCGGAAATAACTTTAACTGAGGAGACAAATGCTATTGGTTGGCATTGGGATTTAACCATCGGAAAAGCAGCATTTCTTTCATTCATGTCTGAGCTCAAAGAACTCAGTCACAATAACAGTCGATATTCAAAGTATTTGACCAATTATCAAAGTAGTTCACAAACTAAGCTACCATCATCCTTCTCCGATATATTCTATCTTCCCCAGCGTATGATTGCAGATTGGCTGGTAGTGGAAGAACTCATATTTAAACATCAAATATTTCTCGAAATCGGCTTGCCACTTGCTACACAGTTGTTCTGTCCTTCTAAGAATGACTTAGTTGTACTCCGTGGTGAAAACTGGAATAATTTGAGTCCCAACGACACAATAAACATCGATCCTCAAATCAACTATTATCATCGTATCGATCATACGTCGTCTTCACATCAAGAATTTATAGAAGTTGTTCTCAACAGATCTATTTTGTCGTCAAGTTCTTAGTGATGAAAACACCATCGAGTAAATTTCATAATAAATTAGTACCATAATCGAGTTTTTTTTATTGGTCCGTCTCTAAGACTAAAAATGTTTACTATAACAAAGAAGCGTTGCAATTGATAAAGTTTTTCCTTACTAGCACCTATCTAAACTTGTTAGGCTGGACCAGACTAGCCTGTAGACCAGTATGAGTCATTGTTTTTTTTTTATTATTTTTTAACAGTCAAATTAATCTCCCGAATAGTCATACCTATCTATGAATCACTATAGAAGTTACATAAGGCTTCTGTTTTATTGTTAGAGCAGTTTTGTGAAACCTGGTTGTCGATGAATATTGAAGTATATGGCAAAAAAAAATGATCCATCGCTCGCAGCTTGCTCCGTAGATTGTGACGAACATGTCGATGTTCTTTTAAGCTACTCACAGAGATTTTGATATGTCTGTAACAGCTTAGCGAGTTTTTCGATATGCTAGCTTTCCATCTCACTATGGTCTGTTACATAGATAACGAGGTTTCCTCCAGGGGAAAACAGCGTCAATTCTGTACTTGAGAGTATGGGTGTGTCTAACAAGAAGATGCACACCCATATCGGCACTCGCTCACACCCACAATCAAACCTTCGATGCTTCTAGGATTAGAAAATGAAGATGAAGATTGAGGGTCTCCAATCTTTTATGCAGCACATACATTGTTGAAGTATGATAATTTAGAGCAATATATGTTTGGTTATTTTTGTTTTTCTATGTAGAAACGTGAGTTTGACATTGCTATCGTTTTAAATTACCTTATTCAGTTTGATAAGAGCACCATCGTCAAAGGCAAAATATTTTCAATAACCTACAGCCACCAATCCACCTATACCTACACTTGCACTATGACATTGGTCTTCCTGTCATCTTGTGACGAAAATACAGAAAAACTCTTTTTTTGTTTCTGTTGAATGTTTTACTTATTTTCATGTTCGGATTAGCGCGATCGAACAAATGAAAATGATGCTTGTTGTCTAGGAGCGTCGATATACAGTCAAGAGCAGAAAGATTATAGTTTTCTCTTCGATGATGTCCACAATTTGATGACAAAATTGTTCTGAATGCCAAATCTCATATCAAACTGTGATTCTAGCGGATCTACTTGTTCACTCCATATAGATTCTTGTACTCTAAGGCAATCTATTCTTGTAAGAATTGATGTTGACTAGCTCGATAAGCTTTTGCTAAGGATAGTCGATTATTTGCTGTTTCGCACCAGACGAATTTGGGTATCACGTTTTGGGTGTGAGTGTAGATGCAGGTAATTCTGTTTTGTAGCAAACACCCATACCCACACTAATTTTCCCATTTCACCTATATTTTATCGAAAAAGTAGGAAACTGTTCGAAAACTTGTATTGTTATAGTTATTAATGTACTTTTAATCTGGTTTTTTCAAGAAAAACAATATTTGGTTCTAAATTAAAACCGAATCTCACACGTCCTTCGAATATTTACCAGTAAATATACTCTTAGACCTTCAGTCCTTATAAAATTAAACATATACTAAACCTCGACGGCTCCAGAAACACTGGCATAGAGAACCGAATCGAACCAAAATTTTTCAGTTCCTGCTACTTAAAATTGGAATGAGAGCCGTGAAGTAATATAGCATAAAGCCAAAACTGAAACTGAAACTTTTACTAGCAACCGAAAGACTGCTTACCTGTTTCAGATTTTTAATTCGGACACATCAATCTATAATTCCACTCACATTCCATTTCATCGATAGAGTTAGCGTCTTTCTTGTATTGGATGAAATGAAATATTAAGAATGTTCAAATGACTGTCGAAGTAGTATATCATTAGTTTGTACAAGGTTTTATATGTTATGATTGCTGTGCAACTTCGTCACAAGCAGTTATTTCATCCATTCAGTATAGTCAATTTAAATATCAATATAGAAAGACGAACATATAAATTATTTACATGTATTTATAAAAGAATCAAACAAACGTGTTTCGCCACTATGGTCTTTTTAGGCGTCTTTTGTGTTGGTAACACTGGCATATAGAATAAGCATCTCTACCAAAATGAATGCTTCTACATCACAGAAAGAAAAAACTGTTCTATTAAATCAAGATCATGATCCGTCAATTCGTCTGTCTTTTTCTTTTATTTTCAGAAAAATCGTTTTTTCAGAGAAAAAATAGCGTGAGCTTCTTGAAAAAGAGAAGACGAATGTTTTTAAGTATACTGATAAAGTTATTTAGTAAACCATGATTGAAATTGAAACCATGGTTATGTTCAGATCTTTGGTATTCCTAGGAAGGTCAGACATCCGCTGGCCATTCCTACTAACTCTGCTAAAAAATCTTGAGTGGCATAGGTAACATAGCTAGACTTTGGAGTAGAAACAATGCATACCTATATTCGTTCTGTTTTCCATAGAAATTCCTTTATTTTGGAAAAGTTCAATCCTTTAAGAATTTTTATTTTTTTAAAAACTCTCAATTGGAGGTCAGGTATTACTATATTGGTCCAAATAATATCTTTGAAAGAAAATTGAGAACAAAATCGAAATAGTAAACTTTAAAATATTAGACAATCGTTTCTCTAAAAATTGAATTTGAGTCCAGCAGTATTTTGCTTGATTAAACAGAGAAATGATTTATCTCTCACACAAGTAACGAACTACTGTCGATAGTTCAAACGGATGTAAGGCTTGGAAAGCTTTTTAGAACTCAAAGCTGTCGAGTTCTACTCGAAATATCATTATTATTCAACACTTGATGAAAACTTCAGCATAACAAATTGACGGTTATTTATTGTGTAGATTTTTAAGTTTTTGATAGTTAATCGAATAAAATAAATTAAGAATCTGAACTTTCGTCAATCAACTTAATTCGTTTACGTTGAATATTGATTTCAGTTGATTGAATATTTTTCTTTCCAAGCCAAATAATAATCGTTCCATAACCTTCCCAATATGTCGAGTTAATAGTATTGTTTTCAAACCATTCGATAACTTTTTCCGATAATTCCAAATGTTGGATGTTAAATTCAACTATTGATAGGTGTTGACATTGTTCCATAATCATTTTTATTTCATCGATATCATCTATTGGTATATCCAAATGTTTGACATGAGATGGAATAATTAAATGTATATTTTCTACAGGTGAAATTGGACTGTAATTGTAGGTGCTAGGCGGAACAATAATCAGGGAGGTAAGTCTGTGTGCGGCTTCCAGAAAAATTTTAATGTCGTTTAAAAAACTTTGATTATATTCGGTTAAATGGTATATATTCAATCTAATTTGAACGATTTGTGAAACATTGATGAACATTGGAAGTGACTGGGCCAAAATTATAGACGAACTTTCCCCGAAATTAATATCGATCTGAGTCACTTTGGGAAACACAAGATGATTTGTTATATCTTCCTAAAAACAATCAAATATAAATACAGTTTCGCTTAAAATAACAGGAAGAAATTTTCAAATTCTTAATGCTGTTTTTATTAGTAGACTATATTATACAAAATCGTCATAATATAAATTGATTTTAATTTGTTAATATTATTATTCTCGATCATTGTTTAAAATCCTAATACTGTACATACTTCAACGATTTTTAAAAAAATGAAAGAAAAAAAAACAGTTTCTGTATCTATCTAAATGAAGAATTCAAGTTGAATAACATACTTTCTCTTCTGTATGATCATCAACGGATTGTGTTAAACCAAAATAAACCAAATTGATATTATCCATTACTGATACGTCTTGGTCTATGGTCATATGATAAGTAGATGAAAAAATTTTTTTCGAGTTCAATGTATAAAATACAGAAGATTTAAATATCGGTATAGAATAAAGACGAATGTTAAATGAATATTTCATATCACATTCACATATAACAAAACATTTTTTGTATTCAATCCAAAATGGTGTTCGAAATGAAGCAATAGTTAACTCAAGATCTGTTTTAGTTTGTTTTGTTAATCTCCATTCATTGAAATAAAATTCAAATTTTTCTAATTCAGGTAGATTTATTTTAATAAATTCTTCCCATCGTTCTCCATCAATTAATCTTTTTCCATCAAGTCTATTTTGTCCATCAATCAATTTTAGATGAATAAGTGATGGCGTCAATAAAAGAAATGATTCGAGTTGATCAATAGTTACGTCAATCTCGTCAATAATTAATGATGTTAATTGTCGAAAATTTATTGCAAGATGATTTGCTAAAGTTAAATTATTGGTTATGTATTGAGAAGTCTTCTTCATGACAAGTGTATGTAAATCAGGAGAGCATTGAGAAATTTTACAAAGGTTATCCATAGTTATCCTGTCGTTTATTGTCAAATATTCAATTGTGCAAATTGATGGCCATGAAATTTCCAACATTCTTTCAGCACTTATATCAAGTTTTAGTTTACGAAGAGTTGATTGTGCTATTATCGATGAGAGACGAGACGTAGTGGCATTTTTGTATCTCGCATCATATATTCGAATATTACAGGATAATGAAGTTAGTGTATTACAATTGATTCGTTTTAGAATAAAGTTTAATTGAAATTCATCGATGTTAATAAATATTAAAGAATGAAGTCGAGCAAATTCTTGAAGACGAACAAGTGAAAGAAATAAATCTAACTGACCTAACGTTTGTTGATTGTTGAAAAATATTATCGAAATAACATTTTTTGGAGAAATTAGCCGACAAAGAAGATAAAAATTTGTCTTTGAAATTAATTTTAAGTCAAAAACATATCGATCGTAATTATCAACAACTAATCGAAATAATCTTGAGACTGGTCGAATTGAAAGAAGAATTGTTTCTGCATCAAGATTATCAAAAATTCTATGAAGTAGTTCTACTGGTAATGTTTTCATTGATGAAATCGTATTATTTAACATTGAACATACGATGATATTCTATGTTGGAAAGTTTCGTCGAAATTTGTTTCGCAATCATATAAGTAATAATGGATGTTTGTGTCAACAGTCTTTTTCACATGTCCGATACACGAAAAACAGAATAGAAATAGATCTGATTGCTTTTCTTTTGTCCAATCATGTCATGTCATTTGAGATGTCGTTTTTTTTGTCAAGTCTTTAAAAGAGTCTTCATGAAAACATCGAGGATTATGCCAGATATCAAAGCAAACGTTAAAATTTAAGCTTTTGATTTCATATTCTCATTTTGTTCAGCATCATTCAAAGCTTCTAAATCCAAATTTGTAGCGCATTTGGTCAAATTGGTGAAAAGTTAGATCGATTTTATTGACGAACACTCATGAGGATATGTGAAGAACATGATCGAAAATAGTTTCCTATAAACTTGACCTTTTTAAGATAACAAAGAATCAGCAAAGTTT
The DNA here is from genome assembly GCA_905250125.1 of Rotaria sordida. NCBI lineage: Eukaryota > Metazoa > Rotifera > Eurotatoria > Philodinida > Philodinidae > Rotaria > Rotaria sordida. The sequence continues at coordinate 68,082 of CAJNOL010000574.1, read as the reverse complement.
TTTATGTGATATATCAAAAAATACAGCGTCAAAAAGCTGAACAAAACTGGCTATTTACACATTATCTTTCAATGAACAGATCCAGAGTTATTTATAAAATACTGTCTATGAGTGACCATTCTTTCACCTCAAAAATATCAATTTTTTTCAGTATATCAGCTGTTATTCATTCACTATTAAGGACTCTCAGACTGAATTTCACAGATGATGTACCGTTTTTTTTTCTTTTATAAAATGATAAAAAAAAAGGTTTATAAAAACTTTCTGATAGTTTTGAAAACTGCCTTTAATGTTAAACAGCTAGACACCATTTATGATGAACAATTATTACAAATAACCCTCGTCCGTTTGACTCCCTTGACTGAATATTCGGCTCTTTTGGTGTTATATACTGCTTTACAGTGTTCAACAGAACTAGTATCCAACGTTTCGAAAGGGTGGATAGGTGTGTGCACCTTGATATTAGCGTCAATCTTGTTGTGCACAATGGTATGCGGATCCGTATGATAATTTTTGTCATAAATTCATCAGATCAAATTGATACCCGCTAGGCATGGACCGAACCCGAACTCGAGTTCGGGTTCGGGTTCGGTTTTAGGGTTCGGTGTCAGAATTGGGGTTCAGTGTTAGGATTCGGTGCAAGGATTCGGGTTTGGGTTGAGATTCCTGTATTAGGAGTGTGAATTCATTGTTGTTATTATTAATAACAATATCTTTCTTTGTTATTTGTTATAAATAACAAGTAAATAACAAATAACATTTTTTTTGTGAAGAACCTTCAACTATGGGTGGACAGTTATCGTCACGTTTCCGGTAGGGGTTTCAGTTTCGGGTTCCGTTCCTAGGAACCCGGAACCCATCCCGGGTTCTCGTTTCTTGGAATCCAGAACCCACCCCAGGTTCCCATTCCTGGGATCCAGAAACTCCCCCAGGTTCCCATTCCTGTGAACCCAAAATCCACTCGGGGTTCCCGTTCCTAGGAACCCGAAACACACCCAGAATTCCGACTGCTGGGAACCTGCGTGTGGATTGCCGTTCTCGGAAACCTGGAATCAAATATAGATTCTCGTTTCTAGGAACCTGAAACTAGGGGTGACACTTTGACTATACGGTGTGGGTGTGGGTGGGTGTGGAATGTGGGTTTGGAGTGTGGGTGTGGGTGTG
>CAJNOL010000574.1:54082-66908 GCA_905250125.1 Rotaria sordida | reverse complement strand
GTGTGGAATGTGGGTTTGGAGTGTGGGTGTGGGTGTGGAATGTGGGTGTGGAGTGTGGGTGGGTGTGGAATGTGGGTTTGGAGTGTGGGTGTGGAATGTGGGTTTGGAGTGTGGGTATGGGTGTAGGTGGGGGTGTGGGTAGGTGCTGGTGTGGGTGTGGGTAGGTGTGGGTGTGGGTAGGTGTTGGTGTGGGTGTGGGTAGGTGTTGGTGTGAATGTGGGTAGGTGTTGGTGCGGGTGGGTATGGTTCCTTCCAATTTCAACCAACCACACCCACACTCCGCTGAAAAAACGATAAAATCTCAGAAATAGCGTTCTGGATCCACTCATGGACCGATTCCAATACAATCAATGATGGTTCCAAGTAGATCTCGATGAGCTCTATCGATTTCACATCTCATTGATGAATTTTCTGTCTTATCACTGAGGAACATACCGATTATTTCCCATTATACTCTATATACACACGATAAGATCAATTATTCGTTTATTCATTTCAACCAATATATGGAGGGGTGTGGGTGTGGATGTGTCTTCCTTGAAACGCCGAATATCTACACTCACACCCTAGATTCAAACACAGCTGGTGTGATAGCAAATCTTCTTCAATCTCCAAGACTCCTTCGAAGCTAATAATCTTGTGCGATCTCATACATCATTTCTATGGTAATATTGTCGAGCATCTTGAACGGCTTCTCTGTGCTCCACGTAGGAAGAAGCCAATATTTCTTGTTCAAATAACACTATTTGAGTAGTATAACGTAGAGAAGCAAATAAATCTTTCTCACTTTTACTCAGTCAACATCGTTGACAACAGGTATTCGATCATTCTGCTCCAAATAAGAGATTGAGCTTTATTTAAGGCAGGTCTTTTGGGATACTCACTTCATTTCATATTGTACTACACTCTCGAAACAAGCTTGGAAAATCAACGTGAGTATCCCATAGAAATTTTTATCCAACTCGATATGTGTTCGTATTGACTCTTTTACATTATTCATTGTTCATCCCACTAGAAGAACACGCTAAAAAGCATTTCTTTCACTCAACAGACAAATAGACTTGTCATAACTTTGCACTTTTATTTGTTCGTTCTTCTATTCATTCTCTTGTATCATCATTTTTCCTTCATTATTTTTACTAATCTTTCAATTCGTCTTAACAATCGAAGAATCGTTGGTCAGCTACAACAACACTTTCATTCTTACTAACATTATCTGTTCAATAGTATTCTTTTCTCTCGACTTTCTTTTATGCTTTTTGAAGTATATCATTTCGCTGAATTTCTTCTTATCTACTATCAACGATATTCTATTATTGATTCCACACAAGTGTTCCCAAACGATCGTATATGTTCGTGGGCGAATATTTTTTCATTCGATGTAATCTAACACAGGAGCTCCATTTCTTTACTTCTCTCTCTCAATATATTTATGACATTTCAACCAACGGTAGAAGTCATGTTTTACTTTATTAAATGAATGAGTGTGTTGTATACATGCGTGACATATTGAAGCTATTTTTAAAATCTTGTAATTTCTGCATACAGAATGTTTATATCTGTCAACGAGCCTCAGTTCTACTTCTAACATGAGTTGAAATATCGTAAATATATTAGAAGAATCACAGAGATGAAATAAAGCGACTATTGAAAAAGACATCAATCATAAGTTTTAACTGTCGACTCTACGTCAAGTAATGTACAAAGGAAGTTGTGTTGAGACAGTTATAATATATGTCAAACGTTTAATAATCTAAACTACCTGGACAAACTTATCTAAATACTATGTGAAGATGCCTTAAACCACGACTAGAAACGACTTATGAGAGGTTTATTACCTCAATACCAATATATTCTCCTAAAAAGTACGATTTCCAAGGGCTGAGCTACGTGTTTCTTGTACTTTATCGAAAACATGTCTAGATTTTTGCAATATTGGAATCTCTAACAATGTAGTATAAAATTGAATGGGTGAAATAACAGTTCAAATAAACCAAGACGATCAAGTTTACTTGGCGCATTGGTTAGAATCTATAATTGTGTTAATTAAGTAACTCTGTTAAAATATGTTGATTTCAATGCCGATTACTGTTCAATTTTTATGTTTACGTCCATTAACTAACGATTTGACAAACTTTTAACTCCTAGGTCATCCTATCTAAGAATGAAACTATAATAAAATCGCTATTTAGTGAATATCATTGGAATCTTGCAAAAAGTGTTCACCAAATAGATGTTTCGCGTAACCAGAGGGAACTTGAAACACAACATCTTCTAAAAAGGCCATGCCATCGGAAATTCCGATTTCCAGGAAATTCAAAAAAATGACTATAGGAGAAATTTCATGGAAATTTAATTGAATGCTTTTAAGGATAGTCATAGACACTCTTCTAACAAAAAAGAATATAGAAATGAAGTTGAAGTCAGAGTTATGATTGGCTTGAGTTGAGTTGGGGTGAGTCAAGTCAAGTAAGAATATATATCTATATGTATAAACAAAATATATGATTCAATCTCGGGTTGGATTGGGTTGTGCACCTAATCCAACCCAACCTGACCCGACACAACCTAACCCAACGCAACCCAACTGAAAATCAAATCATCTATTTTATATTCATCTATAGATATATATTCTTCATTTACTTGACCGAATCCGATTCACTGAACCTGAGAAATGGACACTTCATTTCGGGTATTACTAATTTATGCTAACACCACTAACACCCAACTTTGTAAAACGTATATGGGTCATCTTCACTAACACCCACAACTTGGAGAGTTATGTGCACAAACACCCACTTTGTCCGACTCCTAGAAAAAATAAACCATCAACAAAGACCAAAAAATGACCCCCTTCAACACTAACACCCAAAATCTTACTTATAGTCCACACAAGCACCCCAAGTTGTATTCACTAACACCCACAAAACTCTATAATCTACATTCTGACCTGAATAAGTGCCATCCCCGAATAACTTTTTCTTATAAACTTTTCTCTAGAAATATCTCCTAATATAAAGAAAACTGGATTTTACTAATTGGGTATTACTAATATATGCTTATAGCATAAACACCCAACTTTGTAAAACGCATATGAATCATCTTCACTAACATCCACATCTTGGTGAGTTATGTTCGCAAACACCAGCAAACACCCACATTGTCCAACTTCCAGAAAAAATAAACCATCAACAAGGAACAAAAAATGACTCCCATCAACACTACCACCCAGGATCGCTGTTATTGTCAACCCAAACACCCCAAGTTCTCTTGACAAACACCCACAGAACTCTATAATCTACATTCTAATACAAATATCTGCTATCCCCGATGATGTGGATGTGGGTGTCTTCTTTTGTTCAAGATCCTCATCAACCCCACACTCACACCCACACCCACACCCACCCACATCCACCCCACACCCAGACTCAGCCACCCCCACACCCACACTCAGCCACCCCCACACCCACACCCCACACCCCACACCCACTCACACCCATGCCATGGGAAATTCTGATTTCCAGGAAATTCAAAAAAATGACTATAGGAGAAATTTCATGGAAATTTAATTGAATGCTTTCAAGGATAGTCATAGACACTCTTCTAACAAAGAAGAATATAGAAATGAAGTTGAAGTCAGAGTTATGATTGGCTTGAGTTGAGTTGGGGTGAGTCAAGTCAAGTAAGAATATATATTTATATGTATAAACAAAATATATGATTCAATCTCAGGTCGGATTGGGTTGGGTTGTGCACCTAATCCAACCCAATCTGACCCGACACAACCCAACCCAACTGGAAATCAAATCATCTATTTTATATTCATCTATAGATATATATTCTTCATTCACTTGACCGAATCTGATCCACTGAACCTGAGAAATGGACACTTCATTTCTCAGATGTTGAAAATTTTGGACTTCCAGGAAATCGGAATTTACCATGCTCTCTAGTCTTGCTTTCGGAAGTTTTGGTATAAGATGATCTTTCAACAACTGAATTCTATGCGTTTCAGAAGAATTTCCTTGGAAAACAATTTTCTATTGTAAAGTTTCCTATAATTTTGAAAAGTATTTGCTTCACAAACGAGGTTTTCCATAATTTCAGGATTTGATGACTATTCTTGTCATGATTTCGGTTGCAAGTTTGATATCTAAGTTCATTTATTGTGAAGTGACATTGAGCAAACGATATGTTTGTACTTTTTTTTTCAGTCCATCTCCTATCTTCTTTTAAAGACATTAATCAAAAATAGTGTCGCCTTCGGTAGTATATACTTTTGAAAGAAGATCATGGATTAGTACTTTTACTACCGCGAAAAATCAATCGATTTTAGCACGTGAAAAATTTACCTGCTTAGTATTTCCAAAAAAAAACGTGTAAAAAAAGAGCATTACCCATTTTTCTGGTTACGCCACTACTAATTAGATGATCACACATCTGGTCTATGTATGGTTCATCCAAGCTGAATTGAAGAATGAAATAGGTCCTTCCATCTCCAGACGATCGGTTCTTCAGTCTTATTTATAACAATCCTTCAACAATGCCCAATTCAATCCTTGCGAATCGATATAGAATAGGAAGATCTACGAGTTGAACTATGCGATGAATATATACAGATGTAGCTGTTAAAAAGAATAGCAAGCAGCTATAGGCCTAATCTTCAAATGGACAAGTGTACTGTTGCCTCAGAGGTGATTAGTCAATTTCTCACAAGATAATTCGTCACAGAGTATTCATTCAATCATTCTTTTTATTGCCTGAATGTGAGAAATTTCTTGCGATAAATTTGCCTACTATCGTTTCAGAATGCACATTGCGTTTTCTTATTTTTCCTTTTTTTCATACACACATATGTGGTTGCACATAGAAGTCTATTTTCAGCAAAACTGCTAACAGAGGTTTTACTATACCTGAGAAATGAGCAAACTGTTTACGATAGCACGACTTGTTCGGTTAAATAGAAAAGCAAAAAGTATACCCTGATACTCTTTTCCTTATTTAATATTATTATAAGTAATGGAACGAGATTGAATAATATTCATTTGTAGACATATCATGTTGCTCTATCAATTTCTGATCTGGAGTTTAATAGTCACATTGGCTAAATCGATTCAATTTAACCTTCATATTACAGACGGGATAAGTGATAATGACCATAAAAGGATGCCACAGCAGAATTGCTTGTATGATATTGATAGTGAACATTGGGGAGACTATTCGGTGAGTAGCTTTTATGGGATTATTGCCTACTGTTTGAGCGATTGGTCAAAGCAATGGCACATTCAACAGAATATTCGAGATCAAAATTATACTTTTCTCGAATTGCGCAACAGAAATATCACCGCTCAACAATTGTACCGTTGGTCAGCACCGATCGATTTGATTGAACGTTATCAATTCTATTTGAATCAAGCTTCAATTTCGAATGAAACTGAGTTGACCACCTCGCTCTTCTTCAATTGTACGCTACCATGGTTTGGTCCAATGTGTCAATACATGTTCGATCATTACGAATTACATCATTCTTCATTTTCTCATATTGTCGAAGATTACTATGAGAAGAGAAGTGAATCGAATACATTGACGTGTTATATTCATTTGCAATGCATGCGTAGTGCAAACTGGACATGCCTCGATTGGTCAGAAATTTGCGATGGAAAGATCGATTGTCTAGATGGTGGACATGACGAAGAACATTGTTGTCAATTAGAAATCAATGAATGTCAGCCGAATGAATATCGATGTGCCAATGGACAATGCATACCTATCGCTTTTCTACGAAATTATGATAGAACTCCCGACTGTCTTGATGGTACAGATGAAAATTATGCACCATTCGCACGTGATAGATGTTCAGCAATAGGTCCGAAATTTCGATGCGAAGAAATCATGTGTAGTGATAAGGATGTTGATATATACACTACCATGGCAAGACGTCCATGTCTACGAGAACGTGGAAAATTTGCATTACAAAAATTACTTTCTAATAAGCCAAATGCAATCTCGAACGAATGTTGGTCAGCATTAGTATGTGTCAATACATTAATTTCGGTCAATATCGAAGATTTGACATGTATGGATTTTTGTCAAAACAATAAATGCAAACAAATTATGGAAGAACAATGCAAAGATATAGATTTGATCTCTCTACCAGATGCACCAATGTTTAACAGCCATGTTTACATGATTTACTCGTCCAAATGGGCCTTTTCTCCAGAAACTCCACAATTGCCTGAATATGTATGTTATAATGATCAGGTCTGCAGTGAGTTGAAACCAACAATTCGATTGCTCAATTTCAATAATGTTACATGTCAACGGTATAGTGAGTTCAATTTCTCGCATGAATTTCCACTCATTACATGGGACTCGTTCATGTCACCTATGCAAGAACTATTTTGGAAATGTAAATTAATGTTCATCGATTACTCAACAATTTGCAACATGCCAAATATGTATCGATGTGTCAATTCATCGAAATGTATTTCAAAGTATCGTCTCAACGATGGTATTTCGGATTGTTATTTTGATGATGATGAAAAATATCTCGAAACAGAAAACATATGCTCACCAACTTCGAACATCAAATGTTATGAATGTAAAAGTAAAAGTAAAAGTAAAAGTAAATTCATTCATTACAATCGTTTTAAAGATGGTTTCTGCGATTGTCCACACTATTGTGATGATGAAGTGCCAATTGATCATACTGTTGATATTCAAGAACATATTTCTTTCCAGACAATATGCGATGGTTTTACTGAACTCTTACCGATCATAATCGATGGACAGAATGAAACTGATGAAACCAATTGTGGACAATGGGTATGCGATAATATATACACACGATGCGATGATATTTGGAATTGTCCTAATGGAGCCGATGAACTGAATTGCCCCGACTTACGTGTATCGAACTGTACGTCGAATGAACATCCATGCGTCTCACCAAAAGGAAATGAATTTATGTGTTTACCTATTGAAAAGGCAAGCGATGGTGTCGTCGATTGTTTGGGAGCAACGGATGAGCCTCATATATGCCGAGTATATAGATTATTAGACGAACCTGCTACATTTTACTGTGAAAATCGAGGAGACCTTAATTGTATTAACCATTTACTTCTCTGTAACAATCAGTCGGAATGCAACAATAATGAAGATGAGCGATTTTGTTCAAAACACCCCAATTATACAAACCCTCGAGAAGGCGTATGTGGCCAACTGCCATCCATTCGTTCGGAGATCGAAGAATTTCTTTGTCACAGATATATTCACGAACCTCAAAGCTCGAATGTAGTCTATTTTGAACTTGATCAAAATGAACAATCGATTGTTTCTACAAAGAATTCTGTTAGCAGAAGAATTCTGCCGCCACCAAATCAAAATAAAAATCTTCAACGGCGTTGCAATCGTGGCATGGATATGCGAGTCTGGTTGGGCGACAAAGACAATTCGACAACTACGACATGTCTCTGTCCGCCAAGCTATTACGGTGATACATGTCAATATCAAAATCAACGTGTAAGTCTCACTCTTCAAGTGCAACCGTCACCCGAGATTGGACGAGTACCATTGGCAATTGTTCTACTTCTGATTGATGACGATGAAAAGTTGATCAATTCCTATGAACAATTCACATATGTCACTAAGCGAGATTGCAAAACGAAGTTTAATATGTATTTTCTCTATTCGACTAAACCGAAAAATCCAGCAAAAAATTATTCAATACACATTGATATTTATGAGAAACGATCGACACTTCGTTACTATGCAAGTTGGTTCATATCACTCAATTTCAATTTCATGCCTGTACAGCGTACTGCCGTTCGAATAACTATTCCACAGCTTCGTATAGATAACGAAAATTGTGTCGATCCTTTCTGTATTCATGGCCAATGTATCAAATATGTCGATGATGCACAAAAAAGAACCTTTTGTCGATGTAATCAAGGTTGGTCAGGACGAAATTGTACTATTCCACAAGTGTGTACCTGTTCGTCAGATTCACTCTGTGTTGGTATTTCAGACAACAATCGATCTGTATGTGTTTGTCCTATCGGGAAATTCGGATCGCGATGTTTAATCGACAATCAAACCTGTCGATCTGGTCTAAATGCTACTTGTGAAAATGGTGGTCAATGCATACCAAACGATGAACGTGTGTCATTTGACAATCCAGTAACCTGCTCCTGTCCTGAAGGTTTCAGTGGAGATCGATGTGAGAAAAAGGCAACTAAAATTCAAATTTCCTTTCATAAGAAGATTGTCATACCACAAGTGATATTCGTTCATTTTATCTATGTATTGTATTATCAAGCACCGGTACGTAGAACCACCTTCAAGAAGATCCCTATCTATCAAACTTCTGTTACTATCTACTCGACCGAACAATTTCATCTTGTATTTCTTGAATTTTCAAACAAGACTTATTACTTGTTTGTTATTCAAAAGGAATACGTCGAGTCAGCAACAATTAATAAAACAGTGGATCCATCGCATCGTTGTCCACATATCAGTGGGCTATTCAATGCTACAGTTGCACAATCACATTTGCTTAAACGTATCAAATATTATCATGTACCCTGTCAAAGTAGTTCATTATTGTGTTTCTACGATGATATTCACCTTTGTTTGTGCACTAATGACGGTCGACAACGGGTTGCAAACTGTTTTGAATTCGATCATCGAATGAAATACAATTGTCTTGGCCAAGATATTTGTAAAAATGGAGCTGAATGCTTTATTGATAATCCAAATTGTCCTCAATCATTCATGTGCCAATGTCCTGAATGTTTCCATGGCATACGATGCCATCTCAGCACAAGTGGTTTTGGTCTTTCACTTGATGCCATTTTAGGCTATCATATTCGACCTTTCATTAGCCTTGTACATCAACCGATTGTTGTTAAACTCAGCATCGTGCTTACAATAATAATGTTCACGTTTGGACTCATCAATAGCGTTTTCTCAATGATCGTATTCACGAGAAAAAAACTGCATGAAGTAGGTTGTGGACAATATCTTCTCAGTTCATCAATAACTTCTCTTATGACAATGATTACATTTGTTCTGAAACTTTTCTTTCTGATTCTTGCACAAACAACATCAATTACCAATCGAACATTGTTGAAATGTCAATGTACTTCACTCGATTATTTTCTTCGAGTTTTTCTCAGTATGGATCAATGGTTCAACGCTTGCATCGCTGTTGAACGAGCAATGACTGTTATCAAAGGCATCAAGTTTGATAAAAAGACGAGCAAACAAATGGCTAAATGGGTTATTATCACTGTTATTCTTCTGACGATTTTAACTGCAATTCACGATCCAATTCATCGGCGATTGATTGATGATGAAGATATAGAAGAGCCACGCACTTGGTGTATTATCAAATATTCACAAAATCTTGAAGTGTTCAATTCTTTTATCAATATTTTTCATTTGGTTGCTCCATTTTCAGCTAATCTCATTTCGGCTTTGGTTATCATTTTAATAGCTGCTCGAAAACGAGCCAAGGCTCATCGTGAACAAGCTTATAAAGAGATTTTGCGGAAAACCTTTCAAGAACACACACAACTTCTGATTTCTCCTTGTGTACTAATCGTGTTAGCGAGTCCTCGTCTCATTATTTCACTGGTATCTGGTTGTATGAAATCAATCCGTGATCCATGGCTATTTCTGATGGGTTATTTCATTTCTTTCGTTCCACCGATGCTTACATTCATCATATTTGTCCTGCCTTCAAAAATGTACAAGAAAGAATTGTCCAACACAATCCAAAAATATCGACGTCGAATCAGACAATATCTGCGCTCTCGAATCTGAGACAAGTAGAACAATTGTAGTTGCTTTTGCTTAGTTTGATTATTTGCTTCAAATCCTACCGAAAACTGCTGATCGAATGAACGCTTTTTTGTTTTTGAAAATAAATAGAAATATGACTTAGATTGCTCTTATTTTATCGAACATTAAACAAGATCATCTTAGACCGATATCTTGAGGGTGTGGGTGTAGGTGAGTGTTCTTCTTTCTTTGCATCCACACTCACACCCTTTGCCCTCGTTTTCGTTGTAGCGCCATAGACGGGTCATAGTTTTTTGATAAATAGCCTAGTTGATGTTCTTGACTCAAGTACTTGGATTTTTGGAAAAATCAGCCGTAACTTTCGACGTTTTCTTGAAAGGGGTGTGGGGGTGTGAGTATTCATGTTCTGTATACTCACATCCCACACCTACACCTACACCCACCCCCTATATCATTTAGAGATTATCATTTTAATGTATCTGTGACAAATATTGTTTCTATCATACGATAGTACATTGGTGATAATAAACGTTTCTATTATTTTTAAGAACCAAAACATTGAAAATTGATATCTATAATGGAAGCTTACCATTAGAAAAACAGAATTAATCTCTAAACGAAATACTAGCTCATGAAATCATGATTCATTATTATCTGCGTTTGATTGTTCATATAATAAGTAATTGAAAAGTAATTTGACAAAATGTATCTTCTTTTTCAGCCTCTGCTAGAGTTTGAAAACATTTGGGCTTCCCAGGTCGATCAATCCGATAGCCGGATCTTATCGGATCCGATAGGTGTCCTACAGGCATCCGATAGAATAATATCAGATTAGACAGGAATCCGTGAAACGGAATCACGTCGGATCCCGTCAGTAGTCGGATCCGATCGGATCCTATAAGAGATCCGACAGTTGGATCCGATAGTATTCCAAGATCGTTATCTAGTACTGATAAAATGAATGCTAATAAAATTTGCAGCAATTAAGATTCATCGGACGGGAATCCGACGTGATTCCCTTCCACGGATTCCTGTAGGATTTTGTCGGCTGGTCGGATCTTACAAGATCCTATGAGATCCGGTATCGGATTGATGGACCTGGGTTGAATCAAATTTTGTACTGTTTCCGAATATAGGTTCAACATTCCTCTAGGACTACTGGTTTAGAAATTATGAGTCGACCGTTTTAGAGACGTGAAATTTAAATTTACACGGAGAAAATTGACGTTTTTTTTGCATAGAATGAAAAGCAACATTGTTTTCTACAAACTGATATAAAAATCAAGAGTTTCAGAACAATCATTCAAGAATATTTTGACAAATGACTTGAAGCAAAATAATCATTAGCACATCAATTTATATAGAAATATTTGCTCTGTCATTCGCTGCATTTGAAATAATTTTCACTTTTACTTTGGGTAAAATTCGGCGCGTTAAAGTTTATCCAGGCTTAATTTATAGGTTTCAAAAAGGTTGCTTCATAACTCTAAGGCTAGAAGTTCTACAAAATTTTTGAAATCATATCCGAAAAGAACACAATATTCTGATTCTAACTCAATATTTTTAAACTTCTTCAGACTTCTTAAAGAGACTGAAACATGAGCGAAAATTTTATCGATTTACTTTTCTGTAACTCGTTATATTGTTTTCATTGAAAGCCTACATATGAAAGGAAGAAAAGAAAAGAATTGTATGATAGAACTGAACTTAAAGTATTAGTTATAGTTCCAAAAAAAAAGTTTCAATACCGGGTCATATATTATACTTCTGTCAAAGCAAAACACACTGAAAAGTGTAAATGTTAATCAACAAGTAGATGGCACAAGGACCTAAGCCCATGGTGCGAAGTACATTCTCAAATTAGACTCATCTTTTATGAGATTATAAAACTTTCAGTTTAGTCGAAATGTCAAATCTAGTGGAAAAGCATAATTATATATTATATAAAGCAAATCGATGAGTTTAATACACGTTTAATTATATACACCATAAATCAGCTATGAGGAAAAACAACTGGGTTTTGTCCTAATTGAAAATCAATAGATATTGTATCAAAAATCCCATCAAAAGGCGATAGTTAATAAGGCTGTTTCTTGATCTTCCATAGATGTCAGATTGGCTAGTATTTATTTGAGCAATAAAAATACTGGGTTGGGCAATAATTAAAATACGATTTAGCAATAATTTTTGAGCAATAAAAAAACTTTATTTAAATAATTTTGTATTATTAAATGTACAATAATTAATTCATTAAGTAGCAGTAGTAATTTCATATTTGAGCAATAAAACAAAGAAAATCTACATTATTTTATATGAATTAGAGAAATAAAAAAGTTATTTACAATTGAAAAAAAGAAAAATGAAAAAACAGTGTATTATTGTGTGAATAAAAATCTTTTTTTTTTGCTTTAGATGGTCTGTCCCTTTTTCTTTTTATATTTTATTTTGTAAAATTGAAAAAATATGTATTTGTATATCTAAATGAGTTCATATTGCCCTTTGTTAACGGGTGATTGATCTAACAGATCAATACTGAACTACTACTTTATTCCAGAAATGGTGTATATATATGAATGAGCTAGGAAAAAATCAAACACTCTAGCAAGAAAACATGACGAAGATGGGAATATACCTGAACAACATCAAGCGAAGAGAAATATTCAAGTGAGAGAAAGGAAAGAAGAGAGAAAGAAAACAAAAGATATAAAGGGTGTCCTAGAAGTTCTGTTACAATTTTGAAATTCATCATTCTCGCATTCAATAAAAGCAAACTTCTTGAAATTTTGGCAGATTATTGTATATATCAAGTACTACATAACTACAAAGTTTGAGATCTATAGCTTTTATTATGAGTCAGAAACAGTAACAAGACTGTCATGTACTATTTTTTCAATTTTCCTGATCATTTTGATTATTATTAAGAAAAGACCTACAAACAATGGAAATAAAAAGATATGCATAATAATAGGTATCTATGTTCACGTCATTGACTAACACCTTGATGATTTACTAATTTTAATCA